>JAPYYV010003847.1:0-17579 GCA_030522625.1 Copidosoma aretas
GGGGGCCAAAGCCCCACTAGTATATATATATATATGTACTATCGGGGCTTTGCCCCTTGCGTGCTCCGCGGGCAGACCCCCTATATTAATATTTTTATTAACATGATTTTAACTGCGACACTCTCTAAGACTATAAAGGTATTACTCAAAAAACAAGAAGTTTTATGTGTGACGCCAAGGCAAGCCATTGCAAAACTTCTGAGTACTGACTGAAATCAGGGTATAAAACTTAAAAATTTATTTTTCTACACATATGCATAAATTAAAAGGAAATATTCTAAATGAAAAAAGTAAGTCGCTGGTCAGGAAAAAAATATTCCTCTTTGTTTCTATAATTTAGATGTTTTGGCTAAAATGAGGTTAATAAACCTGTGCGACTCACATGCTTATTCTGGTTTCATGATTTTATTCTATAATAAGTTAGTCTTGAAGTTACCAGGAAATAGATATGTGAAGTAATTATACTATGCATCGGTGTACTTACGTATATCTTTGTGGTGGAGCTATATATCTAAAGAAGCTGGTACGCATTGCACTATAGGTATACTGTTTTTTACTTTCTGTACTATTCTTGGTAAGTTTATGCTGTCAGTAATTATACTGTGGGGGTACTCTATATATTTCTGTTACCTTTTTGGGGCATCTATCATAGAGTTGCGTTGCAAAATTTATCAAATTATAAAAAATGCTGTGCAGAAATTGAAGGTTTTTTAAATAATACTTTCATACAAAAAGATAAAAATAGTTATAATAAGCATTTAAAAAAAATATACTTTAAAAAATTCAGGAAATATTAAGCCTTGTAATATCCAACCATGCATATATGATGACGTTCATGCAATTCAAGAAAGACTTAAGTTGAATCTGAATTTACTTACAGAACACTTAGAAATTCTGACAAAAATTTGCAATAAAAATCTAATATCGGAAAAGTGTAAGTACCTGTATCAGATTACAAAATCACTGTATTTACCTAAGAACAAAATGTTATTCTCACGTAAAAATGGTGAGCAAAATAATAGGTACAACAAACCAGTAACAGCTAAGTGTGGTGCAATTATAGTTTCTGAGACTGAAATTTTTGATTACTTTGCTTTATGTGTTTATCCTAAAACCCTCCCAGATAATATGCCAACTCATACCTATTTAAATAAATTAATTACATATGTATATTCTATGATTTTTCTTTTTTATTTTAATATGGTAATTCAGGTTGCAGCACAAATTATTTTCAAAAGCCAAAAGAAAAATTAAAACCATTTTCAGTTTGCAATATTACATTTACAGATTATCGTATGGACCAAAAAATTTTCAATTTGATCCTTTATAAAGTGCAGGAACATTGACACAACAACACTTTTCAAATGCTTATATTATTGTAGAAAATAATCGAAAAAAACTATTTAGGAAATAATCAAAAATATTTGCGTATTGAATGTTATCAAGGATTATTAAATCCTGTTATAAATAGTGCATCTTACGTTACACAAAATTTCGAACAAAAAGGAAAGATTAAAATCATTTTTATCTTACCTTTAACGTATATAGGTGGACCTCGACATAAGTAACAGTATTATTAAGATGTAATATCGATTATAAGATAATGCAGTAGACCGGATTCGTTTATAACTGTCACGTGTAGTCTAAAATGAAAAAAAAATTAAAGATTTATTAAAAATTTTTCTAAATAACACTTAACAAATGATACATCAAATATAACAGTCGATTATTTCATATGAAATTACATTCTATTTTGTATGATATTCCGAACAACTATTTATTCAACAAAATCATATCATACGTTTATACTATTAATATTCAAAAAAGAGGACTACCACATGCTCATATATTAGTAACAATGCATATAAATAATAAAATAATAGCCTCTGATGTTGTTGATAATTATATTTCTGTCGAAATTCATTTAAATGATGAAACATTAGAAAAATCAGTAATTAAACACATGTAACATGGTCCTCATAATTTTTATAGTTGATGTTTAAAAAAAAATCACATTTGTCCGAAAAAAATTTCCCAAAATATTTTCGTAAATATACATCTATTAAAAAATGGCAATTCTGAATATTGAAAAAGAAACAATGTGTCAGACAAAAATATATACAGAATGAAAAAAAGTAATGAAAAATTTTTTGTTGACAACTCGATGGTTGTACCGTACAATAAGTTTCTATTAATAAAATACAAATGTTACATAAACGTTCAATACTGTGCATCAATACAAAGCATAAAATACATAAACAACTATATTTATAAAGGAAATGATAGAGAATTTTGTAAAATCATTAAGTAGTAATTTTACCAGTACATGTTGAAAACAAACAAAATATAGTTTTCGATAAAAACCAGATTTCTGAATCTTTGAATTATTATAGAACACAACTCACAGAATTTTTTCAATTAAATAAAACATATGAATTCGCTAAAAATTAAAAATACGTAAATATTCCAGAACATTATAATTTTAATAAAACGATTAAAAGTTGGAAAAAAGACAACATTCCAGGAAAAATACTGCAATAGGTTGAGTAAATGGTATTTCCCCGAAAGACCAAGGAAGATTATACATAAAGTTGATTTTAAATAAAAAATCTGGTTGTACATCTTTTCAAGATTTAAAAACATATGAAGGTGAAACATGTACAACTTTTAAGGAAACAGCAATTAGCATGGGTTTAATTGAACCCTATTTACAAATTTGGACTATTTTCGAAGAAACTAGCGTTGTTATGTTACTAAATCAATTCAAGAAATAGTTTCGCATGGTTTTAACTTGCAGAAAATAATAAAGTTATGAAATCTGGAAAATGTTTAAATAAAAGTATACATAAAACTTTGAAATAAATGGAGAAAATTAAGCTCTTTAGCATTTAAATAAAATGTTTAAATTATATAGTAAATGTTCTGAAAATTCGAATCTACCTGTTCCAGAGAATATTATTATAGATGTAAATAACGTGGATGAGAAAATTGCATTAATGAAAAAAATATTCAATGATACATATGGGACATAAAACAAAACACAAAATGTATTTTCAAATCTATATGTAATAGTATGAATACAATTTTTTTATTGATGGTTAAGGAGGATTAACAGAAATTTTTCTATGCAAGACTTTAATTTATTAGATCATAAATAATATACATGATACATAGAAAATTAAAGTCCCTACAACTATATATACATAGTTATATTTGAAAATATTTCTAAGTCCCTGAGGGGTGGGGAGGGGGGTGAGGGGGGAGCTGAGAGAGGGCTATCCCTGAAAAAATAAATTTTACGTTAAATCACAGAGAAAACAAAAGAATTTGAGGTTCGGGGGCGAGGTAGCTAGTGACGATCGTCAAAAACACGCAAAAATCAAAAGAATACTTCCTTGATTGAGAGGTGGTTAAGGGGGGGAGAGGGGAGTGGAGGAAATTACAGTCCCTACAACTATATATAGACTAGTAGGACTTCATCCCCCGGCGCCCTCTGCCCGCCAACCCCCTGATAACTAATGATAAATCTAAGCCTAAATGTTGATACGTTTTTCGTTCATATTTATTATCATTAAAATTATTTTAAATGACTTGCTTATTTTGTTTTGAAATTTACTTTTTCAACCAATGTTACTTCTCTCGCTCGATAAATGAATATTTCTCTGTTTTTTGAAAAGGTTATGTTGTCTGTTGTGGAAACAAATTTTACTAAAGTAAATACAATCTGGTAACTTTTTTTTTCATTAAAGCAGATTAGCAGTATTGATGAAACAATTAATTCAGATCGATTCACCTTTATTGTTAAAACGGTAAGCACTCGTGAAAGGAAGAAGTCCAGCATGCTTTAGTCGAAATATGTATTATACAAGCTTTAATACAGTAGGGACACAGCCCTGTATATATATGTATATCCATTATAAAAGGCCAGTGTCCATGAACGCTGCCGGAGAGGAAGTAAGAGAGCAGGTGCCGTCAGCTAATGACGTAGAATCTTGCTGGCAGTAGTGCCCGTTGTCTTCATAGGGCAGCGCGAATTTTCGTCTCAAAGTTTGACATACAATTGTAAAAAACATTATTGATTAATGAGAATATTTTAAGGATTTCAATGTTTGTCATTAATATTATAATAATATTAAGAAAATAACAGATTATGAAGATCATATGAGTAGATTTGGTGTTCAAGGTAGTGAAATTAAAATACAAAGTTTTGTTCAAATTTATGGTATTTTTATAAAAATTTTATTGAAAAATTCTGATTTTTTTTATTCATTGTTATCAAAATTTTCCAATAATTTCTATTTGACATTGCGATTGACAGGAAATGTAGACAATTGGTTCTTCTATATTTTTGATTTTAACAGTAATCAAATAAAACAACACATTAAAAAATTAAAAATCCGTAATGCAAGAACAAGAAAAAGAGAAATTAGTCATTTTGATGCAAAAGAAATTACTTGTAAAAAATCAAAATTAAAATCTACTTTCGACATTAATGTCGACGAATCATTATCAATAATTAAAGTTATAAATTTTGGAGAAATTAACTTTAAATGTCCACATTGTTCAGCTGTATTTTGGAAAGTAGAACGTGAAAAATTGAACTGTTGTAAGAACGGAAAAATTTTTTTATCAACATTGAGTCATTACGACAAAGAATTGAATAATCTTCTACTACTTTATGATAATTTCAGATATTTGATTCGATGTTACAATAATATGTTTTGCTACGCTACATTTACCGCAAATTTCATTCATGAAAAAAAGAAGTCAAGTTATAATTTGAACATTCCAGGTCAAGTTTTTTAAAGTTCACCTAATTCTTTGTTTCCATCTAATGAACAAGAACCATCATCCAGTCAAATTTATATTTACGACGAATCAATTGCTGTTGAAAAAAGATGAAAATTAAATAAAAATTTTATAATGAAACATATACAACTTTTAACTGATATTATAAGTAATAATCCATTCGCTAAAAAGTACAAAAATTCACACCAAATAGCGAATATTTAAAATTGGCCAAATTACAATATGTATTTTGCTGAAAAAAATGAAAACCAAAAGCATAGATACAATAAACCATTGATACTAGAATGTGGTGCCATTCTTGTTTCCAATTCTGGTACAATAGAAACATTTGATTTGTGTGTGTATCTAAAGCATTTACCGGAGAACTTACCATCACACACATATTTGAACAAACTTTTGCACTTTATAGACCCTATGTTATTTCCCATAATGTTTCCTTCAGGAGACTTAGGTTGGAGTACCAATTATAGTATAAATCCAAAAAATGAATCTAAAACTCTATCTCTATTGCAACATTATCTGTATGGACTGTCCTAAAGGACAAAATCACAGCATTTTAATCCATTGTTGTACGGTGGAAGACTAACACAACAATTTTTTTTACATGCATATGCAATGGTGCAAAGTAATAGAATGAACTTTTTTAGAAATAATCAAAAGTCTTTAAGATTAGAGTGTCATCAAGGATTATTAGATCATGTAATTAATAGCGCATCTAATATCTCCAAAAACTTTTAAAATGAGAAAATGGATAATTTTTATATTTTACCATCAACTTACATTAGGGGACCAAGATATATGCGACAACATTACCAAGATGCTATGTCAAATATGAGAAAACACGGAAGTCCAGATTTATTTATGACAGTTACTTGTCATCTAAAATGGAAAAAATTTTAAAAATATTTTAACAGAATTTCGAAAAGATACAATGCCAAATGATATCCCAAACATAACAGTAAGATTATTTCAAACCAAATTACACTTAATATTAGATGATATCATTAAGAAAAATGTTTTTGGTAAGGTTATTGCATATGTCTATACCATTGAATTTCAAAAACGAGGATTACCTTATGCACATGTTCTTTTTACATTACACGCGGACAATAAATCAATAACACCTGATAAAAAACATAAAAATTTTTGCTGAAATTCCACATGATGACAAGAATCTTCAAAAATTAGTTATAAAACACATGCCTAATGGAGCACATAACATAGATACTCCATGTTATAATAAAAAGAATAATAATTGTAAAAAATTTTTTCCAAAAAATTCAACATCAACTACAACGTTAAAAGTTAATGGCTGCCCTGAATACAAAACAAAAGATAATTTGCATGAGAATCATATGTACAAATTAAAGAGCATTCTTGAAAAAATTCCAGTAAACAATTTAATGGTGGTCCCTTACAATAAATATTTGTTGATGAAATATAACTTTCACATAAACGTAGAATGTTGCGCATCAATACAAAGTATCGAATATATTTTCGATTATATTCATAAGGGAAGTGATAGAGCTTTTTGTTAAATACGAAAAGAAAATTAGATTAGAAGTGATAATTGTACTGATACAGAAATACTTGATGAAATATCACAATTTGTTGATTGTAGATATTTAAGCCCGATGAAAGCTGCATAGAGACTTAAAGAATTTCTTCTTTACGGTAGAAGTCATCCAGTATTTTATCTACCTATTTACTTAGAGAACGAGCAAAAAATAATTTTGGAAGAAAGCACAATTGAAGAGTCCCTTAAAAATTGTAAAACATCATTGACGGCATGGTTTGAACTGAACAAAATTGATGAGAGTGCAAAATCAATAAAATATGTTAACATTCCTGAATATTATACATCTGACAATACAACCATAACATGGGACGAACGAAAACGTTTAAGAAAAAATATAACAATTGGTAGATTAAATGTAGTTTCACCAAACGATCAAGAGAGATTTTTTTGAAATTGATATTGAATAATGTAGCAGGTAAAACATCTTTCACGGATTTACAAACCGTCAAAAACATTACGTACGATACTTTTAAAGAAACAGCTATTTCTGTGGGATTAGTAGAACATGATTCTCGAATACATATCATTTTCGAAGAAGCTTTTAACGTTTGTAACGTTATGCTACCTTTTCAACTTCGCAAATTTTTTGCTTGGCTTGTTATGTCTGAAAATTTTTTGAGCAACATTATTTGGGATAAATAAAGAAAAATTTTCGTAGAAGATTGTAAAGATGACAAAAATAAAGCTCTCTCACATCGAAACGAAATTTTTGAGTCTGAAAACATGTCTTGTAAAGATATTAATTTGCGAGAACCAACAGAATCGATAAAACAAAATTTTGATAATGACAAGGATGAAACTATGTTTTTTAATCATAAATTTCATGAAATGTTTTCAGAGCTAAGCAATGATCAAAATCTAATTTTCCAAAAAATAATTAAATTTGAAAAGAAAATTTTTCATTGATGGTCCTGGTGGATCTGAAAAACCATTTTTATACAAGACAATAATTTACTATTTCTTATCAATTGGAAAAAAAATTTTAACCATGGCTTGGACAGGAAATACTTCTATTTTACTTCCTAAGGGAATGACTACTCACAGAACTTTCAGACTTCCTTTAGATTAAAGCACTATAGAGAGTGCTTTCCTCCAGTTTCAATCAGATAAAAAAAAATTACGTAAAGTAGAAATAAATATTTGGGACGAAGCTTCTATGATTCCAATAAAGGCATTAGAAATAGTTAATAGAACTTTAAAAGATTTGTCCGATGAAAAAAAACCTTTCGGGAATAAAATAATAACTTTGGGTGGAGACTTCCGTCAAATTCTTCCAGTTATCAAAAAAGTGAATAGAATTAATATCATTCAAGAAACTATAAAATATTCTTATCTTTGGTCATTGTTTATTATTTTCAATTTAAAAACTAACATACGTTCAATAGATAAAAAATTCTTGTCATTATTATTGCCCATAGGAGAAGGCAAAATTGAAAGATTAAAAATTCTTCGAGAGTGGAAAACACATGACGTATGCACTAAAGTTTTAAATAATATTATTGATTCTACATCAAGTAGAGCTATATTAACATCCCATAATGAATACCTATATTTTTTTATCAAAAAAATTTTCAGTTATATACCAGGAAAGTTAGTAACGTATTATAGCATTGATTATGCAACTAACAAAGGAGTAGATAAAACAGATGAAAATGTTTACATAAACTTTCCGACAGAGTATTTAAATAATATTCGAGGAGGTCTTATGCCACATGAATTACATTTGAAAATGAATGCTGTTTTTATGTTGATAAGAAATTTAAATATATAAGAAGGACTATGTAATTGTACTTGATTGAAAATTACGAAATTATTAGAATTTAACATAGAAGCTGAAATAATTAGAGGACAAAAAAATGGAGACAGAGTATTTATTCCACGAATAACACTGAATACAGAAAATTCTTCGTCACTGCCTTTTACTTTGTACAAAAAACAGTTTCCATTTAATTTAGCTTTCTCTATGACCTTTAATAAATCCCAAGGTCAAAGTTTTGATGTCTTCGGGTTATACCTGAGGAAACCGTTATCTTCCCATGGACAATCATATGTCGCATTGTCAAGATGTAAGAACCCAAAAAGAATCTAGATTTAAATGAATCTGAAAACAAATTCGAAATTGGAAATGTTGTTTGGAGGGAAATTTTTGTTTAATACGTGTTACTACTGTCATTGATTTTATCCGCAATTAAAAAAAAAAACAAATTACATTATCTTGTATAAGTTATCAAGCTGACATCGCGCTTCGCTGGTATTACTCTAAATAAAGAACCTTTTTAATACTAATATAATTAAATAATGATTATGTATGGTCGTTGTTCCAGTACTCGATCACTTAAGGAAAGAGACATGTTTCAGCGTTTAATATGTTTAAAAAAATTACTGCAGACAGAATCAAAGAACTTTACTGCATTCTGCGATAATTTAATTGTATGATACATCAAACCAAAGAGACTATTAATCTTAATAAATAGTGAAAATATCAAAACTTATTTAGGGTACTAAAATGACCCAGTACTCGGTCACTCAAAGGCAAGTGTACCTATTTCCGATCATGATCATGTCCCAGTACCCGATCATATCTGATAGTACATATGGATAGTAAAAAATAGTTGGTTTTGAGGCAGCAAAACGTGTAGGGATAAAATTATTTTTAATTATACTTCAGAAAAGTATCATTTATTAATGAGTATGAAAATATAAGTAATTTAACATTCATTGACTTCAAGTTTGTTTAGCTGTGTCAATTTCTTGTTTTCTTTTTTTCTTGTTTAAGTTTTAAATTGTCTAGTCGGAGCAATTTTCGTCTCTCTTTTTCTTCTTTTTTTTTGTTTCTTAATTTTGAGTTTTTCTTCTGAGCGTCGTTGAAGTTCAAGTATTCTTTCTTTTTGTTTATCTTTTTTTATCTTTGAACTTTCGAGTCTGATTTTTTTCCGAATTTCTTTGTCTTCTTCAGCTTTTTGTTTTTTTTCCATTTCCTTATGTTTATACGTCCGCCAAATATCTAATGTCACGGTAGCTGAGAGTTTTGCTCTTTTTACAATTTTTTTATTTTTCTCTATTTCCGTTAACTTTTGGGGATTGAACTTTTTCAACAATGGATTGAGAAGATACTGTCTGGTGCGATAAATTGTCGTGCTTATCAATTAGATTTTCTTTGTCACCCACAACTGCTACTACATCAATGAATTCAGGTTCCGCAGATACACTATTTGAATTTAATATTTCTACTAACTTCGACAATTTTACTTACAACTAACTCAGAGTTGACAGAAGTTACACTATTACTGTCACCTAAACCATTATAATCAAGGGACAGATTTTCTACAGTATTTTAAACATTCATGTCCACAATATGTTCGTTACTTGTACAACTTATCTACAATATAAAAATTACAAGTTTTATAAAATAAATCGAATATGGATAGATTAATTATTTGGAACTGTAAAAATTGGCACAAATATTAGGTATTAAGCATCATTTTTGTAAATAAAATATTGAAAAGTATTCTTAAAACGCTGATTTTGAATAAAAAAATATTTTAAAAAATATTGAACCAAAAAAATATTAAAACACACGCATAGTTAAATACATACCACAGATTCTTGTAACCTGTAACACGTACGCCACAAACCAAAAAAATCTTTATATTTTTTGTCGCCATTCCACCCTTCTTTTTAATTCTCTGTTTCCTTGAATCTTTCGATGATGGTATGCTCTATTGCCGCCTCCAGAAAAATTAAAGTGTCATTACACATCATGCTATAAGTATATTGTTCATTCGTTGTTACACCATTCGAGACTTCTATCAAAACATTAAAATTTATTGCATCAGGATTAAGAGGTGGCGAGCCACATGATTAAAAGACATTTGACAAAAGTCTTTTTAAATCAATACTATTTAAGGCAGTTTCTAAAACAGGTGCAAACTGAAATTTAGTCAGAGCATGACCTTTATTTTGCAATTTCAACTAAATAACTGCCTTTTTTTAAGTGGCCTTTAATGATTTTAATACTGATGTATCCATAGGTTGCATTATATGTGTCGCGTTGGGTGGTAATAAGATTAATTCAATTCCTTTGCTTATGCAGAAATCACTAAGAGGTAGTGTAGCATGCGAAGAGTGTCCATCTATGTATAACATGATGGAAAATTCTAGGTTTTTATCAACACACCAGGGATGAAACACTTTCTTAACACATTCCAAAAAGTTTTCTGCAGTCATCCAGCCTGAATCAGAAAGACCAATACCCCAGCCTGGAGGAGTAGATTCCACTATAGCTGAGGAAGTCTCTTGTATGCATGCATCACCATAGGTGTAGCTTATTCTCCTGCTGCACTACCTAAAATTCAATAAATAATTATATGTGGCACTATGTAAAAGCCAGTTATAAAGTATTTATTTTCAAAAATTGATAGTATTCAAGGAAGGAGGAAAAAAGTCTTACCAAACATGATTAGTTTCAATTACCATTAAAATTTTTTGCTAAGCTTGTTTACTTTAATATTTGATGTGAATAAATTTTCACTTGTACCTGTGATTAGTACAGTTAGGCATTCCTTGTCATTAGATCCAACAACAGAGAAAGCATTTTTGTTTGCTGAAGGAACTAAAACTCTATCTCTAGTTGGATGACACATAAATGCAGATTCGTCGCAGTTGAAAATTCTGTCTGCACTAATATTCAGTGATTCTTTCTCTGTCAAATACTCTTTGATCTCAAGAAACTAACTTCTAATGATCCGTTAGTCAAATTTGCTCTGCTAGTGCAGAGATTTCTAGGCTTTTTTAAAGATAACTCTGGGTGGCGTTTTTGGAAAGCTTCAAACCAGTGTCGTCCTGGTCGATTATTTGTAAAAGGATCTTCTTATTTCAAAGCTTCCAACAGTAGTTGGACGTTATCAAAAAGGACAAACTTAGTTACTTAAAATCCTTTGCTACTTAATGAAGTGATCCAAGTAACCAACTTTTTTCTTTTTCTGCCCTTAAGATTGATGGAGGGCCCTTTTTTTAGCCGATTTCTGACTTGTCAGCATGTTTGTCTCTTAGAGTAGAAAATGGTACTTGAAATTCAGAACTGGCTTCTCTCAGTGACATTTTGTCATCTCTGACAGCATCTAATGCTGCTTGCAATGAGTCTGAAGAATAAGGTTTGCTTTTAAACTTTCTTGTAGCAAGCTTTTTTTCATTGTACTTGTTTTTTTTATTTGCCATTGCTGAAATTTATAAAAAAAAGTCATATACTTATCATGTTGACTTTTACAATAACAGTTAAAGTTTACGATTACTTATTGAATAAGTAGGTACATACAAAAACAAAGTTCTTATACTTACAAGCTCAGTGAGCGAGTACTGGTACACATAGGTTCGATTAGACACTATAACTCCGATCACTCAATTTTGACTAGAATGCTTTTCAAAATAATTTCTTGGACCCGATAAACTTGGAGAAAAATCAATTATCTATAGTTAGATGCATGAATAAAGCGGATGTCACTTTCACTATACTTAAAAAATCTTCCGTTTACCATACTAATTTCTTGCACTCAGCCGTAACACGATACAAAAAAAGCGTAGTTTGCAGAGTTACCTACACATTCGATTTATTTGTGGTAGAAAGGCGGGCTTATAATTTTTACGATTGGAGGTGTGTTTTCATGAATAGTCAAAAGACCAAAATCAATTTTACATATAGGTTTGGAGGAATTATTAGTCAGTTAGATTAAAATAATTAGCGGACTGACCGACTAATGGGACATGACCAAGTACTGGGACATCGACATTAATTGTAAAAATTCCATTTTCCGTCCATATTTTTACGGACATATCATCATGGATGTTGTATTTTATCAATGCGACAAATGCAAATTTAAATTCAAAAGTCAAGACGGTCCATTATAACACGAAAAAATCCACATAAAAACATTTCTTACTTGTGACTTATGCAACATTAGTATATCAGAAAAAAATAATTATTTAAGACACAAAAAAAAAATCCACGAAAAAGAAAAAAAATTCAAATATTTGATATGTGATACTTCATTTACAAGAAATTATAACTTACAAAGAAATTGTAAAAACCATGAAAAACACATTCAAAAGAAAATTCGTCAAACTTGTGGGAAAGGTTACAGAAGAGTAGAACACCTGAAAAGACATTTTAAAATATGTAATGAAAATAAAAAACTATAGTAAATTAAAGCATAAACTTCGAGCATAATAAATATTTGTGTTTTTTATTATATTTAATGCTTAATGTTTTAATAAGTCATCCTTACTGCAGCTGATGTCTATTGCACGTAAGCATACTACAAGCTGAAGTGATCGCCAAATCTAGACTTGTTCGGATACAACTGACCCCCGATTCGGATTCAGGTCAAAGAATACAGCTAAAACGGTGGAAATTACGTTAGGAAGGAGTGGTGGAGAGTTGCAAAAGAGCGAAAGAGCAGATAGGAGGCAGTATTCGCATTAAAACCATACAACTATGTAATATATGAAGATGTGTATTTATATGCAGTAAAACTTCATATAAAAAGTAACAAAATACTTTCGGGGGTTGACACACTATAGTTTAAATATAGTTGACATTGAGTTGAGAAAGAGCGGGGAGGAAGTAAAACTCGCCCCAAAAACATACAACAATCTAATATATGAATATAGCTGAAAAATTCTCGTTGTTATTACATACATGATAATGAAAAATTTAAACTCCCAAAATTCCTCGAATGTGGAAGAAAAATTACATGGGATCCAAAATGTTTAATGACATCGATAATTCTTTTAAAAGTAAGGCTGCATTAACATCTCATGATGTACAGATTATTAATACAAAAAAATTTGAAGAAATATGACGCGAAAGTTAGTAACGTACTACAACCCACAGAGGAGTAGATAAAACCAATAAGAATATTAAATTATTGGGGGGAGGTAAGGGAGGAGACTAATAAGGAGCTGGTGAGGAGCGGGGATGAGTGGGGAGAAGCTTACCTAATTTTTATTAGGTTAAATTTCACGATGAAACAAAAGAAAAATTACCTTATTTTGGGGAGGAGCTGGTGAGGAGCTGGGAAGGAGCGGGGAGGAGCGGGGTGAAGCAGCGAGGAGCGGGAAGGAGCTGGGACTCGCCTCAATACCACACAACTATATAATATAGAAAGATATATATACATATATATATTCTAGAGGGGCTTCGCCCCCCTGCGTACTACACGGACCCACCCCTATGTATCTGATAAGGGTCAAAAAAGTTTTCTGTGGTGATAAAAACTTTGTTATTTTATATAAATTTCCTAGTTTCTTTTTAATATTGCCTGTACACGTAGGTTGATATGATTTTTTTCTGCACTTTCCCTGTACGGCAATATGGCATTTATCTCGTATTTATTAATAAGACATGGCAATCAGCCTGCGCAGCAACGGGACTTATGCTGCGTAAGACTGTGAGTACTAAGAGCAAAGCAAATGCAGATTGGCTGGCGAAGCTAGAGCATAATTTAAGCTTGCCTAATTAGCTTACATGCAAAGAATTGTAAATTTATTACAAAAGTAGAACAAGCGCGCCCTTCGAGTGCTTAATTTTTCACTTTCTGTCCTAGTGGCGTAATGTACTATTTGACGATGGAATTCAGGTGAAATGTTAGTTCTGAAATCGTACATTCATCACAGTTCCTATATAAATACTTAACATGTAGCACAATAAAATAATTCACAACCCTATATAAATATACAAATACTCATTGTATGTTAAACCAATGCTTAATACTATAATTTGATCAATTTTCTACGGAATAACTCAAATTTTCCACGGGTATCTACATTTTTATAGATACCTTCTGAAACCTAAGGATGTTTTTTTTTTAAACAGTCCTTGTCTCATGTGTAAACCTATATCCCGGTTTAAAATATCAAGACCAATTAGAGGTTTTCATAAGTGAACTAAAAGTTCAAATCATTGATGATGATACTTTTTTATTCAGGTTATTGTCATATTTTTTATATAATTCTTAAAATTTTTGTATCAACATAAAAATGCGTATAGTGGAAAACACTAGAGATAACTGGAATGACTATCAAAATGTTATTGTTGGTAATTAATATTATAATAATGTTGGACACCAATTTCACCATCATCGTTTTATGTCTAAAGATGGTTTTTATGGAACTGATGTTGATATAAAAGTTACGCGGATATTTCTAACATACATATGACAGTAGAAACAGCTTGTAAAAATAAGCTTCTAAATTTCGGTAACCCAGACAGTGATTTTAAACTCAATTTGTTATTAAGTGGTCCATTTGAATCGGGTAATTACGATTTAATTGACTTAAGGAACTATGATGTTAAAAAATTTATTTAAAAAATAACAATTAAACTGCATGCAGTCTTGAAAAAAAACATGTAGATACGTGTAAATTTAAAGTTTTACCTAAATAATTAAAGTCGGTGTATGTTTGTTGTACAAAAACTAAATATTTAGATGTATATATGGCAAGCAGATTAATTTTTTAGAAAAAATGGATTTTAAATGTACTTTTTGTTTTGCCACGTTTGAAAAGATGAAAGAAAAAAAATTATTTTCAAAATGCAAAGATCTGTTTACGTCCGTTATAGGAGCTCTCTCGGCAAGAGAAGAAAAAAAGATCTGCTATGGCAGGCATCATGACTTCAGTCACTTCAGATGTTCTAACCTAACGCAATGTTAACACATTTTCGTGAGTGAAAAAAATATTTAGTGCAATCACATTAAATATTTTACTTTCAATAAATAATTGTTTCAGAAGTTCTAAGCCACTACAAACGAAAATATGCTAACATTCTTAAGAAATTATTAAATAAGATGTTTTAATTATTTTACAACCTGATGTTTAGAAGGACCTTTAAAATATACGAAAGTATGAGGTTCGAAACGATTTTATGAATTCCCATATGAGCACGTGTTAAAAGATATGTTCATATCTTAGCTCACAGGCTCTGACTCGGTCTGAAACTTTACTAGTCGTTTTGTACGATATTAAATAATATATTTTTAAAGTTTCATCAAAATCTTATCATTTTCATTTTGGGTGAGAACTCCCTCAACGAAATATTATAAAAATTTAAAGAATTTATTACAGAATGATTAAAAGTTTAGATGTTTTATACGATACTACAACAATATCTTTTGTTTCGGTATATTTAATCCAAATACATAAAAAGAAGAAAAGTATTTACAATTTTAAAATTCATGTTTAAGTATGTTACGTTACCTCTAACACTTTGATGTACAAAAATGAGAATTTAAAAAAAAGGCTTGCTCATGCACACTTCTTATTTACACTAAGTCACAGTAATAAGCTTTTATCATCAAATAAAATTTATGCTTCATCAACCTTATTCTAAAAAAACATTTTGTTTTGGTACAGATGATAATACATGTAAAAAAAATTTGCAATATCATTTTTATCAGAAAAAATATAACTAAAAATTGTTATCCTGGAAATAATAGAAGTAATAGTGTTCATTAAAATCATATTAATCGACTGCAAAAAAGTACTGTCGAGATACTGAGGTACGGTTTGTTTTAAATCAAAAAGATAATCTTGCCAACAATATAAGACATATTAATTTTTCAAAATCATATATAGTCAACAATCAAACGAAAAATTGGATAAACACAAATAAATTTAAAAAATGTAGCGATTGGTAGATTAAATAATGTGTCACCAAAAGATCAAGAAATATTTCATTTAAACTCACATTGAACACACTTATAGGGAAAATATCTTTTGATGACATAAAAACAATCAATTCTGTTAAGTTTGATAGTTTCAAAGAAACGACCATACATATGGGTCTCGTTGATCACGAATAGCAAATTGATGAAATTTTTTTAGATGCTTGCACAGTTATGTTACCTTTACAATTAAGAAAATTTTTTGCGTGGCTTCCTATGTCAGAAGATGTAATAATTTTAAAAATTATTTGATTGAAGATTTTACTTGTTATAGTAACGATAAAGCTCTATCAGATCTTGATAAAATTATCAATGAGCATAACTTATCATGTAAGGACCTTCGTCTACCAGAATGTACTGTTTACATTAGCAAAGTTTTTAAGGAAGAGAAAAAAGCAAGCAATCAATGGAAAGCTTTTCATAAATTTGTCTTCTCAAATAAATCCAGATCAAAGAGTTATTTTTCAAGAAGTCATTAATTCTAAAAACAGTTTTTTGGAAGAAAAAACATGACTTAAAAAGTGTTTAAGATTAAAAAAAAAACATTTTTTTATTTAAAACTTTTTTTCGCAATGTTAATATTTTTCAAGTTATTAAGAAAATTCGAGTTTTTTGTACTGAAATTGTTCCTAACAATTACTGGAAAAATAATTAGGGTTAATAACATCTAAAATCAGATTCTCCGTTCCAAAATACATTGAAATCAGCCTGAGTACCGTATGGACGTAAAAATGCATACACTTTGGTACCCTGCTTTCAGATAATAAGGAGGTTTCCGCCAGGGCTTGGAGATATCATTAATATTCGTGCACTTATCTGTAAGCAGCAAGCCTCTTGACTGTGCAAAAGAAAGCTTATCAAATAAACACGTAAAGAGACCTAGACAGGTCTACTATATATATATTTATGTGTGTATCCATACATATACCTATACACAGTATTATTTCAAATGCATCAATACAGAGTATTATTTGGGATTGCATGCAAATGATACGGATGATACACAATGCGACACGATTCTTATGAAAACCGCACAGATGTAATAATTACAGAAAAAACCAACCGCTTATTTAGAATCGTCGAAAACCTTACGTCACTTATCATATATTGTTGGATGCTGTATACGGTTGATTGTACTGCAAGTAACAATCAGTTAACTGATAATCATATCAAAGTACTAATTGTGCACTTATGTATGTAGATACACCCAGCGTAACCGCGATCATCTGCGCAACTGTATGAAAAACTCAGCTGAGAAAAACAATCTCCTGGCTGTACTTTTTAATGAACTTAACATAACCTCGTCGATACAAACGTAAAAAATGATTTCTGCATGACGCAATAGTCGAAGAAAGTTCATGAATCCTGTTTTGCAGCTTACCAGAAAATATATATTCTTAAACACTTCATGAATATCGTTTAATCTGGAATTCGTACATTCTTGTGTTTACTATTGAAAAAAAAGGATCTCA
>JAPYYV010003848.1:0-18277 GCA_030522625.1 Copidosoma aretas
CCGTCACAAAATGGTGAATTGATCTTTTTTTTTAATCCCTCTGATATGGGTTCCAAATAAAAATGTTTGATAAGTAGAATACGGCATGTTGCGTAAAATTACTGGAGTCACATATGGTGGACGATGAAACATTGCAGATTATCTACTTGTCACCTACTTCTCACTATTTTTCTGGCTATTGTACATGAGGAATTGTTTAACAAAAGGACAAACAAAATTCGTTTCTTTAAAAATCTACTATTGAGAATTAATAAATTAAAGAAAAAATAATAATAATAAAACCTTAATTTTTTTTTTCAGGGGTGGTCAGTACCTGAAGACGAAGTAATAAAAGCCAAGGATTATTAAAATTGATTAGGAGGAATTCTGAGATATGACTGATCATACACACGTACACACATACAATTATACATGTATATACATACACTCACACACACACGCAGCTACACACACACACACAAACGAACATTTTTTACAGAGTTATTTATATTGATGATAACTTCCAGGAATCGTATATTTCACACCTAAAGGCAAAGCCGAGGGTGGAAAACATGAGATCTAAGGCTTTTTTACATGTACCCGTGGTATGTAAACGAGTTTACGTGCCCCTGCAGATGTATCTTTGTTCCACGTAGCGGGATGAAAGTACTTATTTTTGCCCCGCAGGCACAATATATTAATAAAATTAACACGTAATTCTATTCATAACGAAGCTTCCTCTGTGAGGAAGCCAAAAAATTTTTTTCGATATCACCCAACAAATTTTCGGAAAAAACATCTTAAAAGGCATTGTTCATTATTAGTTACATGCGATAAATACATAAGAAGGTCGGTAAATGGATCCAACACATGCATCACATCTAAAAAGTTAGTATTACTTGCTAAAGTCAAAAAGTACTTATTTCTAGTAAATTTCAAAATCCATAACTTTATTACAAAACAGTTCCAGAAAAATTGAAAAGATACCTTTAATTTCTCGAATGTAGAAAATTAAAAAAAAATAGTTGTCTGAATCAATATTAAAACCATTTTTTCGTGTAAACAATTGCGTAAAACTTTTATGGCATTTATTAACAAACAAATATAATTTGTAAAACTTTTTACTAAATTTACGACAAAATATTATACTCAATTTCATAAGTGTACATTAAAATGTAAATTTTTTCATTTTTTGGCCTTGAATTTAAAAGTTTCTGTAATTTGCTTACATACATACATGCATAGAAATATATAAAAATACAAACATACAGCTATTATTTATAATATTATTAACTATTAAACAAGGCAAGTGAGGAGAATACTCTACAGAGGTTACTACAAACAACATAAGCTCCCTAATCTTTCTATAGAGTATGGAGATATTTAAGATTCCGGCTACAACGGGGCCCTGATACACTATACATAGTTCCCTTCGAATCAAATGTCGGAAATATCTGAAATGTTTAATACCGTATGAATCTGAAAAGCCATGTATTTTACCAAACCTGGTTTCTACAGTTACACTCCTGTCTTGGCCAACATTTAAAACTTATGAAGGTAAAATCTATTTCATCTTATTCCACTTCGAAAGCTCTTTTATTTGACACCCATATTGCGGAGACTTTATAGATATACATCAGCCGCCATTTTGCGCAAGCCGCCATCTTGTCTTAGCCAACATTTTAAACTTATAAAGGTCAAATCTATTTTATTTTATTCTACTTTGAAAGCTCTTTCATTTGACACCCATGTTGTGGGAACTTTAGAGATATACACAGTCGCCATTTTGCACCAGCCGCCATTTTTAAAACAAATTGGCATTAGGTATTTCAACTTTATTTTATTCAAAATAAATTTAAACTATTTTATTTAAGTTTATACTTGATTTATAGAAAAAAATGATAATTTTGAAAAATTTCGTTGATTTTGGTTGCCATATTGCTGCCACCATCTTGAATTGCTTAAAATCATAGTGAACTATAGGTGATGTGTCACTGGATGACTATAGAAAATTTTTTTTTGTTTTTACTGATCGATATATTTTTTTTTTTTTAAAAGGGTCTACTTCTGGTTTTGGGGGACTTTTGGGGGGTTTTACCGCCCCCCTAGAGTCACGGTACGACTGGGGACCAATTTTCCTAAAATCTACAAACCAAACGATGAAAAAAAAAAAAAAAAAACGTCCAAATCGGAGTTTTCTGTTAGGAGTTATCTTATTTTGAGACAAATTTTGGCACTCTAGCCCACTGTGCGTCGTGCTTTGTGAGTGTTTGGGAGCTGTCAAAAAGCCGGGATTAAGTTTAACGGCTTATTGCTTATAACTTTGTCCAAGTTGCTGCGCGTTACTTACCAGACGATCTGTTTCTAAGAATTGTAGCTTGCCTTTAATGGTTTTAACCATTCTATTTGGAGTATATTGTTTTTCTTGCCTTGTTCTTTTTATCAATGGTGGTTACGTTCTGCTTTTTGTGCTGACTCAACCGTTTGTATTACGTATCTTTTAGGTACGGTAAGTTAAAGTCTATTTGTGTGCTATTTTTTAACTACAATCTTACTTTCGTACTGACACAATGCCTGCGAGGTTTTTTGAGTGTCCGTGATGTATATTTTATATAATGTTTGCTTGAGTTTCCTTATAAATAGCCTGATATTTTCTGTTTGCTGTTTCCAAGAGAGCGAGTAGGAAAGGTTTTGGGTCGGTACTGCGACTAAATGTTTCTTTGTTCTCTTTTTTTTTCGACCTGTCAGCTGATGACGGGATTTACTTCTGTTATTTAACCTTACGCCCCAGCTGTAAAGTCTAATTTGATGGGTTTAACAATGCTGCAATGATTTTTGTTCGAATTCCGTTTATGTTTATCCTTTTTTTCGATGAAGCGCGGTAGTATCACTATTATTATTATTTTTATTTATTCTAAGTATAAATGTGACATGGAATTAAAACTAGTGAAATTAAAAGTGGTTGTCAAATTATAAGGGAGAAAGAAATTCTGTTCTGCTTGCTTATTTTGTTTCTAACGGGATTGGATAGTTATAATGTAAGTTATTGAAATTTACTTGCGTGCGTCACTTCTAATACATTGATGTTTGAGCGAAACATAAAGGTGCCGGTGTACCTTCTTATTATACATTTTTTTTGTGCCGTCACAGAAGTTCTTCCGTCCTATAAATTTACGTTATTTTTCGACGTATTATTTTGTCATCTAATATTAGCATGCATATACTTCACTAATATTTATCATTAGTTTTGTATGATTCTGCTTTTTATGAGGAACAATAAAATTGTTAAATGCCTACTAACTACTTATTTATATTACCGCGATTTTTTGTAACCGATACCCTTTAAAATACGTATGATGTATTATACTATACTAATAAATTAATTTAATTTTTATATTAACAATAATATTATTTTTATGATTATCGCGATACATATGCATTTTTAATACGCTATGGATGATTTTCTTGAATGGCGTTGGCTCGTTTTTTTTTAAAATTATTATTATTATTGTTACCATCATCTTGTACTAATTATAACATAATAATACTAATAACAAAGTATTGATAAATTAGGCATTTAAACCACCCGATCACTGAATTATCTACTAAACGCTCAGATCACTAGACCACTGTTAGCAAGCTTACAGAACTACACAACATATGTCAAATATGGCTATACATTGTTACAACTATATTTTTATAACTAGACCTAGAATCTCCAGGTTTTCAAACAATATTAGCATATGACGTTTAAGCATCACGAAAATCGATATAAAATGGAGTTTCTCGATAAAATTTGTTTTAAACTATTATTATTGTGACAAAAAGGCCTAATAAATGTCAAATCTTAGGTATGAGTGCATAAATCTGTTTTTTGGGGATAGTAGAAAATCTGGAAGCTACAATCAGACGTGCACAGTGGAGCAGCAGACATGCATTCTCTTCTTCTCAAACTGGCATGTGGCTTTATAATGCTCCTCGATGAATAGAAAACAGTAGATTTCAACGGATTTTAAGTGAAAAGAAGAATGTTGAAATATATAAAAGACAGCTAGCAGTGGAAAATTTCAAGAAAAAACTTTTTTGTAGTATTAAAATCGACATTTTACGGTATACAAGGCTTAAGAAAAATTAAGGAGAAGCTACAATTGAGATGAAAAAGCAGACTATGCATGTCCACTTCACACGTTTATTTGTGGTACCTGGATTTTCTTCATCCGAGGAACAATATTTTATGCACCCATATCTTTAAGATTTGGCAACCACAGGGCCTTTGTGTCATAATAATAATGGTTTACAAAAAAATTTGATGGATAAATACTTTTTTATATCGTTTTTGCATGTAAAGTGCTTTGATGGCTTAGCAGCTAGCTGCCGAGACTGATAGATTCCACGGAACAAAAGTTTAAATCTAGTAGAAAAATATCAAGACTCATTTCTCGGGCTTCTTCTTTAGAAAAAGTACCAAGGCCGCCAAAAAAACTGTTTCTCTGATTTTTAAGACGATAAAAGGCTTTTCGAACGATGTCTAGATCTCCAGGGGCTTCTTTCTGGGGAAAAATAACACATGGCCAGCTAGTAGGTAGATTCACTATCGATTTCAACTATTCGTACGGTAAAGTAGATAGTCAATGGAAAAGATCTTTTTATTATTCTGATACCTTCTGGGGTGTTCTTGAGGTAATCGCTGCCCCCTGTAAATAGTATCTACTAGGATGTATAGTTAAGTCATTTAAGGGGATCTTTGCGCTAGTAGCCCGCACAAAAGACTCGCATACTCGGGGTAAGAAACCGGTGGAGTTTAAAATATTATTACAAGATTCTCCAACTTTTTTTTTAGCCTGCGATATTCCACACCCCTACATATTTTGGTCTTCGCAACATGATAAAGGAATAATCAACTTATATTATAAAAGTGCTTTGATGGCTTAGCAGCTACCTGCCAGGACTGATAGATTCCACGGAACAAGAGTTCGAATCGAGTAGAAAAATATTAAGATTGATTTCTCGGGCTTCTCCTTTAGAAAAAGTACCAAGGCCGCCAAAAAACCATTTCTATAATTTTAAAGACGATAAAAGGTTTTTCGAACGATGTCTAGACCTAAAGTAGATAGTCAATGAAAGAGATCTTTTTATTATTCTGATACCTTCTGGGGTCTTCTTGAGGCAATCGCTGCTCCCTGTAAATAGTACATACTAGGATGTATAGTTAAGTCATTGAAGGGGATCTTTGCGCTAGTAGCCCGCACAAAAGACTCGCATACTCGGGGTAAGAAACCGGTGGAGTTTAAAACAGAAATAATAAGTTATTCAGGTAGGTTTTATAAGGTTATAAATGCAGAAACGTAAAAGCTTAGAAATAGTTGTACGCGAAACAAAGAATAAGAATACAAATAATTTTGTTATGTCATGAAGTAAGCTGGTACTCAGTGGCCTGGTAGTTTATGCGTTTGGTTAATAATTCAGTGATCAGAGGTTTGAATCTACCATTCATCGAAAACGTAAAAATAGTCTAATTTTTTTGTAATAAGTAGCAGACGCCATAAAATAATAATAATAATTATAAAACGATTGAATGTAAACATGAAACTAACATAGAGTATAGTATCATATATGTATTATAAAGTTAATAACAATAATAATACATAATTATACTCAATCAATAAATTAGTTTATTATTATATAATCTTATATTACACGTATTGTAAAGGGTATCGGTAAGAAAAAAACCTCGGTAATTTTAGTAAGAGTAGATATCACATTTAAAATTTATCTATATAGTAGCATGTCAATTTGTTAATGTCCATCTAAATTTTCTAACTACTAATAAATTGTCAAATTAATCATAAGCAATAATTACAATGTATAAGGTAAAAATATGATTTTTTTAAAAAGAAGTAAGACCATATAAAAAAACCTAATGAAAGGTTAAAAAATATAGTGCAAGTTTAAATATTGAAAATTTTTTCAACTCTAAACTCTTTTTCAAAAAAGTAAAGAAATTCACAACAATCCTTGTCCAAGCTTAAATATCCTTAAATTGTTGTTGCAAAATTATTTTTCTAAACAAAGTAATACTTTTTATAAACAGCAACAAGGGTTTAAGTGTATCTAAGCTTGGCAAAGGATTCTTGTGGACCTTACTGCTTTTTCAGAAAATATTTTAGAGATTGGATAATTTACCTAACATGAAAATCATTCTATTTTAAACCTTTTTATAAATTATTTTCAAGAGATTCAGACATAGAAAATTACTTTTGGTCCAACTAAAGACTGCCATATACGGCGATCGTGTGGTAGTAGACTGTTATATGACGAATGGAAAATTTATAGGTTTGTTTGGAGCTACTTTCCTAAGTGTCTTATCATACAGTTTTCTTTGTCTCCAATAAACAGTGCCGTTTTTTTTCCTTGTTTATTGCTTGTTTTTATCACACAATGGCAGTTTGTATGATGAATTAATTAGCGCAATAATTTAGATGGAGTCTTTGATCAGACCTCTACATAAGTGATACTGTTCTGCTGTGTAAATACATGTATAACAAATTCTACGAAAAAACCTTGTTTTGTTGTCGGAAAACAAGCTTTTCGCCTCACCATAGAGGAAGTTTTGTATCGGGAAAAAGATTTTTTGTCTATAAATACGTTGAAAATGTTTTATATAGTAGGTGAAGTAAAAAAATACCATTTTTTGAAAAAAGTGTGAGTGTGTGTGTATATATATATGTGTGTGTGTATGTGTATGTATGTGTAATCAGACATATCTCAGGATCCTAGCTGTAGATTTTAATGATTCTAGGCTTAAAATTTTTCTTTTTTCGTCCTTATGGCGGTTCGGAAAAAAATTCAAGTTTTATATCTTATTGAGGCTTTTATAACGATTTTTATTGTCAAAAAACTGATTTTTAACTACTTTGAGGGTGAAACAAATTTGATTTAAATTTCCAAATAGTAACATTCTTTACTTTTTTGGTTGGAAAGGTGCTTAACCTACTGAATGCTCTACATAAGTGACAACCTGTTTTTAAAACGAGTTGCTTACTCAGCGTTGGCCTACGGTAACGTTACAGAGAACAGGATCCGAATTTTATTCGAGGATTTCTACCAGAACGCAGGTCGGGGAGGTATTAAGTCTATGAGAACTGCTTTATCTGGTTATTACTGTCAGAACGTAACTAGCTGAATGCGTATAAGTACATATATATAACAGTAATGCGGAATTAATATTAATAGAAAGGAAAAAACATTTGAAGGTAGGCAAATCCAATGTATTAAAACATACTGTTGAGAAGTTTTTCTACTACTGATAGGCAAAAAAGTTGCTTGTATGTGTAAGGCTTAATGGTGACTGTGTGATAAGTCTGGTGGTAAGTACTGGTGATACAAAATAGTGGCCTTCAGTGTCTTAAACGCCTTGATTTCCTTGGATGACTTGGATGCCTTGGATCGTACTATCCGACTGTATCCTCAAGGCAGTATGTGCGTGTATCGTGGTGTTGATGCGGTAGGTCCAGAGAGATAATGGTATCTTAGTCACTCCGGGTGCTAATGGGTCTTCCTGCCTAAGTAAGGTGCTCATAGGCCGACAGTAGTTCGCTGTGGTAGTTGTTTTTTTGGCTTGGGACTGAGACGTTAGGGAAGAATGGCTTACCTATATGCAGGTAGAGGAACAATGGCCTAGGTGACTTAAATCAAATTGGTAAACATCTGTGTACTTTTTTCTTATTTTTATCCTAAAAAATTCACGTCTTTTTTGCATTAAATAATAGTTTATTGATTTTGTATTGATATTACAACAAATTTTTGTGGAGAAATCATTGGGAGAGGGAAAAAAACTGTAAAACATTCTGCTGGATCCATTCTGGAACAGGGCTTTGACATGGAATTCGCTCCGTGATGGGTACTGTTTTCATATAATACCAAACTCACGTAGTAACAAAGTATCACAGAACAGAAAACTCCTCGAGGTGTGCGTGGACAGTATACATGTACTGTCTTATATAGTACTAAACTTGTGTAGTACCAATGGTAGATGGTACAGAAAACACCTCAAGGTGTGTGTAGACAGTATACGCTATAGTGCTATATAATTTTGGTACAAAGCCAATATCAGCCATTGATACTGTCCTCGCACATCTCGAGGTATTTTATGTACTGTATGATTTCGATACTCCATGAGTTCGGTACATTACAACTGTCAGCCATTAATAGTGTCCACACGCTCACCTTAAGGTGTTTTTCTTATTGTATAACGTCGGTACTATGTGAGACAGTATTACCATATTATGGGGCGGTGTAACATGTAAAACCAATATTCCTGAATATATATATAAAAAATTTTTTCAACAAATTTTGGTTGTCTTCCTCGCCCAAATTTGTAATGAATATACATATAGTACTGATAAACAAATGTTTAATACAAGAAAGACATAACTATTTTGAGGGGCAAGTAATGGAAAAGTACCAGAATCTCAAACTTGGGTACTTACAGGTCGGGTATCCGAGTTCTAGAAGTTTCTAATAGTTATCTATATCCAAGCATGTAAGAGTTTTAAAGAGTGGCAGCCAATAATCCAGGGGCCCTTGAACAAAGAGTGCACTGAACATGTTAATGAATTGCTCATGATAAGTATGTATGTGTGTATAAGTAACTGGTATTAGTTGGTGGTTTTTTGGGGTAATGGACGACGAATTTTGCAGTGCCGTTATACTTGCCGCAACACAAAATCTTTGGTAATAGATAGTGCGTGACAGTAGATAGACTATATATAGTATTAGGAACAGTAATATTTATACCAACTAATAATTGTTAATTTGTTGGTTACATAATTTAAATAACTTTCACAATTTCTATATTTGTATAAAAATAGTACACCTGCGATGTTTGAGATCTGCATTAAAAAAACAGTATTGCAGAGGTGCTTATCGATTTCGCTTAACCAAGATAATAAAAAAAGCTTCTATCAGCGAGACGACAATGGCCCATTTTAAGATGTTATAACCTTTGCGATTTATAAAATTACTTTGTGACAGTTGTATCACTTTTATAAAGCTTGGATCTAAGTAATAGTAAAAGGGTTTGGTTTCATATAAAAATTACGATCACACCATATTATTTTGAGGGACACTTGCAGAAACTTCTTTGTGTCAGGGCCATTATTCGTAGGTGGATAATGAGATAGAAAAAACAGTGGGCTGTAATCATATCGCAACTAGGGTTGGTAATAACAGGGGGGGGGGGGGGTCGCTTTTCCGAAATGAAAAGTGTCTGGAGTACGCTCTGAGTCTAGGTGTAAAATACCGAGCGGAGATAAAGAAAAACGACTGTCACAAGCCCACAAGTGAAAACCCTTAAGCTTTGGATCGTTAAAAAATCGGGTTTATTAATAAGAAGAGTTGGAGAATAATTGAAAGTAAAGGAGAGGACGAAAATTTGTATAATTTGACGTAACAACGGCAGATAAGTATCATTCATGCAGAGGTTTAAGGTAGTACCTTATTATACAACTAAATAAATTATTAGATAAATTAAATTTTGTCATTTTCCTTAGTATTACAATCGTCAACTGTGACGCAATTGCATTATAATAATCACTTTGACAAGATCTAAAATGTTATTTACCCTAAATGTGTAACTGTCTGTAGGTTGCGGTAAATTTCAATTCAATTTCAATCATATTAGAAAAAGAGGGCATAAATAACGATCAACTTGTAACGACAATTATTTTCGAATAAAAACACGCATTTTAAGATAATAACGACGTAAATAAAATTTTGCGTATGTTCATGGTTTTTAACAATACGTGTAATTTAGAGCTTTAGAGACAGGGAAAAATTTCGGTAACGAAATCATTTGTGCCAGTCATTAAATGCCAAAAATAGAAATACTATAAAAATTTTACATTTCGTATGGTTCCATGTGTGTTTGAAAGTGCAATAAACTTTTCTACAGGTTTAATTTTTTGGCGAATGACGTTAATGGATGCATATTACTTTTAAAGAATCTTACGCAAAGGTTTCGAGGGAAATAGGCTATCTTAATAATTATTTTATTGTTTCTGAATTAAAAATTAACTGTGATGAACTTATGGAATGTTATAATTGTCCAGACCTTCTCTGCAGTTAATACAAATCCAAGCCTGAATTCTACATAAATTTACAACGCCATTTGGCTAGAATTATATGAAATACTTTAAGACATATAAAATAACAAAAGAAATTATTTGTGATTTTGAGAAAGATCAATTCAACAGCGCTATGGTAAATTTTACATGTACCCCGGAGAATGATATCCATATTGTTGGCTGTTTTTTGATCTGATTTAGGTAAGTTTATTGCACTATTACGCTAACTTTATTGTTTTGAATTTTAGTATAACTTTTTCCGGTACTTATTGAGCACTATCAGGTAAGAATGCACTAATTATCAATGTTAACAGTTAAAAATGTACTGTGGTGTATTTGCAGACAATTTAATGCTATCCTATACATAGAAAGATTAATAAATACGCTTGAACTTTTAAGTGTATTAACCACGAGGGCAAGATTCTTATAGTGTGTTAAGAAGTAGCATTTTTTCAGTCACATGCTAAGATATAAATTTAAACCAAACTAAACTGCCGTACTTACTGGTTCGTAAATACCAAATATTTTAAAATTTATAGAACACCGATACAATAGTCGATTTTTCCGATCAGCATCATTTTAAATGTGTGCATGTATTAGTATGCCACACCCACACATGCATACGTATTTCCTTCATCCCAAGCGAGTCCACCCTCTGTTAAAATGTATACTTTGCACCTTCACTATGTAGCACGGAGTGTGTAGGAAAAAAAAATGGAAGAAAAGAGGAAATAGAGAGTAGAATCGTTTTGTCCTTGATTGCCAGCTGGGACTCGTCATCATGGCGTCCTGGCGATCTAGCTACATACGAACACAACTTATACTTGCATTGATACGCGTAATAACTGCAAGGGTGAGATTATTATAGTTTGTCAAGATGATTTATTGTTGCTTTCAACACGTATGATGAAAATAAAAAAATATATCATCCAATTTTGGGAGGTTTCATGACATTTTGACATTTACTTAACGCTGTATCGGGACGAAACAAGCAAAAACGCGCATCAAAAATGTTTGGTTTATAAAACTTGCTGATTAAAAAACTAAAATTGTAAATCTTATACTTACGAAGTATACACTTTATTATCGACAAATGAAATATCAATGAACGACAAGGGACACATTACTCGTTCATTGCGAAATATTTCCAATAGTCTACGAATGCACATAGGAAGCAAGAACATGGCGTATCAGTGGGCGTGGTCTAATTTGGCAGTCCAAGGTCATGAGTAAAAAGAGAATAGATTGCTCGAAGAGTCATCTCATGGCAGCAATATAAGATAAGCTTATCCTCTTTGGCATTCTCTTTAAGTTTCCAATAATATTGTAAGTACACTTCCCCCTTTTACGAAGATACTTCAAACTCTTTAAGCCAGAAGAGGAGAATTTAGAAATTCCCAATTTTCCTGGTTGATTCAACAAAGAGATGGATTTCTCTGTTATCTTTAAAAAGGTAAATGTAATTGATTCATCTCATTTTTTTTAAGCTATGCTTCTTATGGCCCGCCTGGGAGTTGGCGCTGTGGGTTAACGAAGAAAAACCGTAACACTGGACGAAATCTAATACCTGACCTCCTGAGACAAGCAATTCTATTTTAAGGGGGTCGGGTATTAAATGTCGGCCAGTGTGACGCAGGATTTGTTTTAAACTTATATGGTAGAAGTTTTTAGTGCGCTTGCGGCAGAGCCACTTGGAGGCTTGGCCATCTAGAAAGTGGAACGGAAGGCTTGGTGCCGCAGGTGGCAGGCTATGTTAAATCGCTGTTGCCACATATACTCGCTTCGCGTTGCTTGCTGTAACTCTATAGTACATATTTATACCTATGCATGTACGAAGACTAGCACAACTTCGTTTTTGAGCTACATATATTAATAAATCTAAATACAAAAATTAGAAAAAAAATTTTTTTTGTGCAGAAAAAACTTGTTATAGTAACAGATGTGCCGAATTTACTTTAAAATAATTTCGTGATGATATAAACTTGAAAACAAAAAGCTTGCTAAATCTTAGAAGGAAAGTTAGATGGACCAAGAATAACCATTTTTACCAGTTTTCTATAAAAAGCCTATATTCCACTTTTAAACATAACTTCTATCTCCAATATTTTGGATACAGAATGATAGAATAGTGGTAGAAAGTTTCAAATAAAATACCGACTACAAGACAAGTTACATTCTGGAAACGTTTCTGAATCGTTTTATACAAACTTATGCAGAGCTTAGCAACGGACATTTTACTGTGTTAATGAGGTTTAAGAAACGTTTTTGAGATCTTAGAAGAAACATTGAAAATTTTTGTATCAAACGTTTCGGAAATATTCGGTTCTATGTTGGAATCAGTATCACAAATTATCGTAGTACTGTTTCAATTAATGATAAAGTTTAACTAGTTGAAATTTTCTACTTAATTTAGTTTTTATCTTAACATTAGATCAATTGTTTAGTCTATTAATGGCACTAATATATAAATTATTTAATCAACCTTTGTACAACCAAAATTTTTCAAGGGTTGCCCTGAAAATGGCAGTTTGAGGTTGCATATTGGAAAATTTTGTAAAATAATTTTATAATAATTACAAAGTCCTGCTCTTTAACCAACTTCCTTAATTAATGAGGGATTCTCGTGGACATTTGATTAGTACACTTATGATTTGCAAGGTATGCGACAATGGAGATGATGTCAGGATGCTATGTTTTTAAAACCTGACGATAAATTCTTTCTCTTTCGGAGCAGGGCTTCTTCCAGCAGTTCCAGAACTGCTCTTTTCTTATTTTAATATTAAGGATACTTATTTTTATTTTTTGTGAAGGATAAGTTGTACATCTGTACCAATTGATTGAAGAAGCGAGGCCGTAACAGTCACTCCATATGTGTCATTTCGATAATTATTTCACGTTAAACTTGGCGTACCGATTCGTTGTCCAACTAAAAAAAAATTTCGTGTGTCTTTTTTTATTTTCGTACGTCTTGCAAGTTCATGAATACATTGTTTGGTATATAAGTCAAAGTATGATCTTAAATTTAAAAAAAGTAGCTGTCGACATCAATCAACGTCGTTTTCAAATTTTACTGATCGCTATTTGAAATGTAATTTTGCTGGGTATGTATCGGATTACTTAGTTGTATGCGGAGTGGTCACTTATCGAAAGGAAACTTAAGCCCTTTGGTTGATTACGTTGATGGAATGAGATAAATAAATATGTATAGACTGTAGGTTTAAGCACTAAACAAAATTAAAAATCATCGATTGTTTAACAAGTGTCAATATTTCGAAAGATAATGTTTTTCAGAAATCGTATCGTGTTTGATTCTCCTTATTGGAAATTTAACGTAACGTTATTGCATCAGAAGCATATATAAATTGTGGTGATTTGATATTGCTAAAGTGACGAATTCAGGTAATGATTTTTTTTTAATTTTGAACAAAAATATAGACTTTTTTGTGCGAATAACTCGTGGTAAATTTCCATCATTAGAATATATCCCTTACTAAACTAATTCATTTACAAACTCATACGTGCGTTGTACAGTCATAATTTCATATATTTTGCATGAAAGACATTTGATCGTTGAAAATCTCCATCTTTATGTACAAAAAAGAAATACTATAACTTGGTACACTTGTCGGGGCATAATAATTGGGAGGTGGGCCAAGATACTTTTTCTTTTTTTGTGTCACTACGATATTTCCACGATGACGATGAGGTAACTACCTACAGAAACTGGGAGACTAACTACTTTTTTATGAGAAAACAATATTAATATTTCGTGCGTAGATACCGGTTCAGGAAAGAAACTGAATAACAAAAAAAAAACGGGACAGTTGCGAGACTGTTAATAGAATCTATGCTTCTTTGCAATAATAAAAGTCTTTATCGTAAAAGAAAAATTGATCATATTACAAAGATAATATGTCGGGATCCACTTTTTTTTGCCAATACGAATTTATTTTACTAATAACATAATTGTTATCAGTAAACATTAAAAGGGGCCTCTGATGCATTTTATTCATAATGTTAATATTAGGATTTTTAATAATAATTAAAGATACTTCATTTTTGAACAAGTTCTAATCATGCTACTTAAATTTTTCTAAACATTTTATAGTTATTTACAAAAAAATTGTTGTCTTAATACTCATACCTTTTTAAAAATGCAATTTTTCTGAAGTGTAATGTTCTTGTGTTTATAGCTTTAATTCAATATTTGAAAAATTAAAATTACATTAACTTTAAGTATTAAAAAAAATTAAAAAAGTATATTTGTGAAAAAAAAATGAGTTACTTTAATACAACAAATTTTAAGTCTGTAATACATTTTTTAAATTTAATTGACAAATCTTTACCATACATTAAGTAATAAAATTTTGTTCATAATAACAAAGTATTGTAATTTACGCATATTCTAAACAGTAGAAAATCTCTTCAGCTGAAGATAAAATCATAAAATTACTGTAAGTTATAAAAGGTTTTCAAATAGAAAAGTAACGGTTGTTTAAAAGGCGATAAAAATGTAATGAGTATCAATGCAATAGATCGACGGAATTATTGTACTAATATAAGAATATAAATAATCTTATAATAATGTTACACAGATGTGATAAATTTATTCAAATTTCGATTGTTTTCAGCATGTTAGTTATAGCTGTTATAGTTGTTCTATGAGTATCTAATGTGAATGGTAATTTTTTCTTAAAAATATCAAGTAAGTGTATCCAAAAAAAATGGTACTGTATTTGTTCTATATTATTGCGCTGGGTCATGTATGCTGAGTTAAATTTTTTTTTGTTATCTAAAATCACAATATATCACGTCTGTGTATGTCTTTAAAGTCCTAGCCCCGGAATAAAGCTATTATAAGCATTTTTAATAACTTATTTACTTTCAGTAGAAAGACAAAAAGGGGCCTCTGATGCATTTAATCACTTATAGTAGCGTTTATGCGGTGCAAAGGAAAAACAAATACACGGAATGAGTAAAGACTTTATGTATCATGTTTTCATTTAAGAAGTTATTTTTTAGCTTATTTTACAACCTCCGATCATGATTGATAACTTTTTAATATGAGATTCAAACAAACAATTTTCCACATAACCATTGTTTTTCGTGCATATGTCCCTTATAGTATACTCTGTCTTACTCTAATATTACTTATGATTGTTATTCTGTTAGTAAAGATTACTATTTTAGATGAGCAAGATTATTTTGAGACAAACTGATTATCGACCAATCAGCAACAATATGTGGTGAGTCAGATCACTCGTTATAACTAAGAACTTCGTACGACTAAGAACATAGTTACTTATGTTCTTCTGATCAGCTGTCTATACATATTGTCATGACTTATATGTGATTATATATAAAAAAAGGAGTGCTAGTATATTAAAATCTACCAATCACCAGCTTGTCCAGCAATATTCAACTATTATCTAATCCTATTTATAATTATTGTACACTTCTATATTAAATAATCCACATGTTACAATTGATTTAATTTTGCGAAAAACATGACACCTCTGGCATTAGCTCTTACAATAGCTGGTTTGAAAGACACCTTATATTTTTTACATCACATGATGTACCGTGTAAAATTTCGACTCAACCAACAATATGGGAACGTTTTTTGAGCTGCCCTTATTTCCTTAAATAGCATTTCGGAGGTCAGTGTCCATTCCTTCCATTTGCTTGTTTTGAGCAGTATAAACTACAGTTGGTTGTTAGGCTCGCTGTTGTCACTTCTCAAAAAGGAAGTATAACCATTATTTTTTTTCTCTATATATATATATTCGGTATATAAACACGGATAAGAATATGGATAACCTGTATTTGTTACTTTGTCAATTTTATTTCACCTGCCTTCATATACATATTACTATTTAAAATTGTGGTAAGGGTTACTTAAGTGCAGAGTACTTGAAAATACATCCTAAATTATTTAATAAAAATAAAAAACGTTAATTCATTACAACATTATAATAACGTGTGTTATTTTTATTGCATTCTATACTGGACATTTAATAACTTTATCTAAGACGTATAATAATTTATGGAGAAGAAAATGAAAAAAAAATTTGTAAAAAATGTGGTAAGGGTTTTGAAAGATCAGACGGTTTAAGACAGCATATGAAATCCCATAATGTGAAACAAATAAAATAAATTCTTGATCAAAGCAATAAATGGTTTTAATTGTTTATTATTTGTTAACTTCTATGGAGAATGGGAGACACTAACGATACTGCTAAATTTTTCAATATCACAGAATCAATATCTTGGTAATAAGAGCTACTTTTTTCTACCTTATGTTATCTTATTGTACATTTGTTGATATAATGTTAATCTTAAAACATGTAAAAAGAAGAGATCGAAATGAAATCAGATTATTAATTTATGGGCATAAACTTATAATTTATTTTCGTGTGTGTGTATTGTGGAATAGGTTAAGAGGTGATGAAAAGATGCTGAGGGGGAGGTAAGGATGAGGTGGGAGGGGAAGCTGTGGGGAGCCAGGGGGGAGCTGAGGGGGAGCAGGGGGGGGAGCTAACCCCAAAAAAATTGGGTTAAAAATCACTTAAAAATGAACGAATTTAAGTAGAAGCCGTGGTAAGCCAGGGAGAAGCTGAGTGGTGCGGGGGGGAACGGGGCACAGTGGTGCAAAAAGCGCTTTTTTCGTTAAAAAATCTGCCTGCTCCTCAAATCTTAACCGATCCAGACGATTTTTTTTTATTTTTAAAGTGGACGGCCTAAGCTTTAAAGGGTCACTATAACTTTTTTGCTTATATTAAGCATAACCTTAAAAAAAATGTTGTAGCCAGAAAAATGTAAATACTACATGTATTCTTAAAAGAAGTCATAATATATTATGTTTCCTGTGTAACCAAGTCATTAAAAAATACTATAGGCTGCATCTTAGAACCACAGTCAATTCTATAAATGTTATTGAACCTCACATAACCTTGAAGTGGTATATTTTTTATTTTAACAATGGTTATTTATTTAAAAAATCTGCTTGCTCCTCAAATCTTAACCGATTTAGACAAATTTTTTTTTAATACAGGGGAGGACCTAGGCTATTACAAGTTACTTCCGTCTTGATTAAGTTCAACATAACCTCAAAAATAGTTTTATAGCGAGAAAAATCTAAATATTATATGTATTCTTAAGAGGAGTCACAATATACTATGTTTGCTGTGTAACCTAGTCATTACAAAATGCTCTAAGCTGCATCATAAGACTACAGTCAATTCTTGAGATGCAATTACACCTTGAGTAACCTCAAAATGTTATATTTTTTATTTTAACAATAGTTATTTCCTAAAAAATCAAATCACTCCTTAAATGTTAACCGATTTTTTTTTTTAATGATGGGGATATCCTTGGCTATGATGAGTCACTGCCACTTTCATGATTAAGTTTAACATAAACTTCAAAAAAAATGTTATTGCGAGAAAAATCTAAATATTACATGTATTCTTAAGATTAAGAGGAGTCAGAATATAATCTGTTTGCTGTGTAAGCTAGTCATTACAAAATGCCCTAAGCTGCATCTTAAGACTAGAGTTAATTTTTCAGATGCAATTAAACCTTATATAACCTCAAAATGTTTTATTTATTCTTTTAACAATGGTTGTTTCCTAAAAAATGTGTCCGCTCCTTAATTCTTAACCGATTTGGCCGATTTTTTTTTTTAATATTAGGGAGATTCTAGGCTATGACGTGTCACTGCCACTTTCTAAATAAGTTTAACATAACCTTAAAAATAATGTTATAGCGAAAAAAATCTGAATATTGCATGTATTCTTAAAAGGAGTTGCAATATATTATGTTTGCTGTGTAACCTTGTCATTACAAAATGCTCTAGACTACATCTTAAAACTACTGTAATTTCTACAGATGCAATTAAACCTTACATAACCTTAAAATAGTAAATTTTACGATTAATTACTAAGGCTATATTGCTTGTTCTATGATTTTTCTTTATCAAGTTATTTATAACATTAAATAATTTTAAAATTATGTTTTGCCCCCTGATTATTATGTTAAAGTCTATTCGGTTATTTGATTAAAGTTGCTCAAGTCTAACTGTATTTCTCGTTCTTTATATGTTTTTTATTCATTATTGTTTTTTTTATACTACATCTATTTAAGTTCAATTACTTGTTGTACCTTGGGTCATA
>JAPYYV010003849.1:0-26389 GCA_030522625.1 Copidosoma aretas
CGCGCCGCCGCCGCTCCGCCAATGAGCGCTCGAGCGCCGCCAACCGCTACTATATAGCTATACACGCTGGTTAATGTCTTCCAAAACTGGGAGCCTTGGAACCGACCAACTTCTCCCAGTCTTATCCCACAAGAGTGGAGGGGAAGTCGACTATCGCTCTCGCATCTTTGATTTCGGATGCCATGGTGGAATTGTTATTACAAAATAAGAAACATTAACTTCACGCTTTGCCATCGAAAATAGGTGAACCGATTCCGTTGCATGCGCAACTTATGTATTTTTAATTTATCGAACTCCAATGCTTCACTTGATATTACTAGAAAATTAGTTTTTAAGCGTGTATTTGTGTGCAATTATATTACACATACATGTTGAAATTCATACTTTACATAAATGACATCTCTATTATGGAGCGCAGAGTGTATGGATACAAACAAACTTGAGCTATTCGCTCCGAGCGTAAGAGGGGACGGGAGGGCTGGCGCAACTAGTCGTTTCAACACGTAACTGTATGGAATCATACCTTCAGAGTCGAGAGTCGGCGTTGGTAGAGTGCAGACATGTCGTCGCGCTGCGTACGGTCAATTGACAGTGTTCGAATCGTTTGAAACAAACGAACTACCCTTTTCACGGCAACATCAAAACAGTGTCATGGCCCAAGACACCAAATGTGCCAAAACTTCTGACGATCAAATGGATACAGATGAAATCGGTGAGTTCATCGTACCCAACAAAACAGGCAGAAAATGAAAGATTGATAATCGCTCATTAGCGGTACAAACCAATAATAGATACAAGATCCTCCAAGAGCAAACAGAGTCGTCAAGGAAAAAAAGACCCACACCATCAACATACCCGGAAAAGAAATACAAAGTACCCGTTATTGTGGTACACCACTTTAAAATCGATCTAGAAAGATCGAAGGCTGTACTAAAATCATGGTGCAAGCAACCGGTACAACTAAATTTCAAGAACAACGATGTCTACTTTTATTCCAACACCGTCGAGAATTATTTATCAGCGATTCCTTGAGCGCTGTAAACAAAAAGGTTATGCTTATCATACATTCACGCCTCCCTGGGAGACAGCAAGGAACATTGTCTTCAAATACGAGCTAATCAAGCAATAATTGAAAGAAAACGGCTTAACCTGCGAAGGAATCTCTATTATTACAAAGAAAGACACACACATGCCGCTTAACCTGGTTAAGATCATCAAATTCAAGAGTGACACCAACCTTACCGATGTCTAAAAAATCAAATATCTTCAACACCAAAGTGAAGTGGGAAACCTACGTAAACAAGAGAGGCTTTACCCAATGCCACCGCTGCTAGCGCTTCGGCCATGGCTCAAAAAATTGCGGACTAAACCTATGATACGTGAAATGCAGTGCTGATCATTTGACAGTGAAGTGCCTAAAGAAAAAAGATGAGAACCCAAAATGTGCAAACTGCGAAGGAAATCACCCAGCAAGCTACAGCCAGTGCCCAAAAGCCCCTAAGCCAAAGGTCACCACTGCAACTAAACAACCCAAGCCAGTCCCGTCCATGGACAGAGCGAACTTTCCAGAACTGCCAAAGCCAAAGGCACGGCCAGCACCTCCGACTCTCCCTAGCGAGCTCCCAACAGATGTACTTGAGAAGTGGCTCAAGCTATTCGACATAATCAAAGATCTCAGCAAAAGGTTCAATCTAGTTTCTCTCCTAGCCAAATTCAATACAATCCAAAAAACTCTATCATCGTGCAAGTCTGAGAGCGAGGGCTCAATTGCACTTATCTCAGCACTAATGAATAAAAATTAGGCTTGCATAGTGGAACGCAAACGGTCTCTACGACAAATGGGAAGAACTCAAAGATTTCGTGCAACAGCACGAAATCGACATAATGACAACAGGCGAAACAAAAATCACTGATAAAAAAAAAGCTGAAAATCCCAGGGTTTAACATCTACCGCAATGACAGAACCAGTCAAGGAGGTAGAGTATTGCTCCTATGCAGACAAACCATCGAACTTCACCTCCTCAAGACCAAAACAACTAACTTAGAGACCACAGGCATCAAGCTAAGAAACGACATGTCCGTTTTTGGATCCTACTCACCACCACGGACAACCCTACTTACCTCAGACTTCAACACAATCTTCAGCACAGATCAACAAGTGGTACTTGTTAAGTTTCTTAAATTACTTAAGGCTAATTATATATAAGTTTAGTATTTTAAGTTTCCTTTTGACTGCACTAATTTTATTTCACCTAGCCTGTATGCTTGCCCCCCTTTCTGAACGGCTAGTGTTTTTCTGTATCGTGACTGTAAAGTAGTAGCAAGAGAACCTCTAGAGGAGTAACTGCGCTTGCTCTGGTTTCTTTGCTTTTGCGTCCGAGATTCACAAATTCATATCTGTTATTTGAATAAACTCAGCTTATATTTAAAACTGCTCTGCCCCTTTGTATATCCCTTTAATAGGTTATGGGCCCAGATAACCGTTTTTCGCTGTGCTGTGTTTTTTTCTTTCGTGAAGAGATTGCCAAGCTGGCTTTGCACGTGTGAATTATCAGCAGGACTAACCTACGTTTTGTGCTTGCTGAAAACGTATCGTTTTTTCTTTCTCTTGCCTGCAGGCTCCTCAGAATGGTTGAGAAAGAATCGCTGGATATTATCAAGCTCGATGGTAAGAATTACGCCATGTGGAAATTTGGTGTAACCTTACTTTTAAAATCAAAGGGACTGACATCTTATTTGGATGGCACAGACGCCGAACCCAATAAAGCTACAAAGCTAGCAGATTAGAAGATTTGGGACTCAAATTCTTCAAAAGTTGCAGTGATTCCGTTGTGTTCCATTGAAAAATCGGTTCATCCGCATTTGAATAATTGTTCGGGTCCAACAGAGATGTGGACAAAGCTGAAAAATTTGTTTAGTGCATCAAGTGAAGATGCTAAGCGTATTGCATGGGAGAATTTTTATGCCTTTCAAATGAGAGATGGTACATCACTTGCCCTACAAATCGAATAGTTAGAAAGTATATGCAAAAGTCTCGAAGAAGCTGATGAAAAGCCGTCAGAGGCAGCAGTCATTTCCAAGTTGTTAAGCAGCCTCCCGCCGAAATTTTCAACATTTCGAATGGCTTGGGAGTGTATGCCATAGGCAAATCAAAAGAAAGATGATTTGGTAGTACGACTGATCCGAGAAGACAAGCGTCTTTCAGAATTGGAGGATAATGTATCATCACTTGCATTGCACACTCACTCGCTGAATATCAAGAAAAGCCAGAACAGTCCGAAAGAGCCTTTATACAAGGACGCTATGGAAGCTAAGAAGAAAAGAATAGAAGAACTCAAGCAACGCACAAAGTGTGGACACTGCAAGGAGATTGGTCATTGGGTTCGTGAGTGTCCTAAGCTCGCGGCAAAGAAAGAAAGTGAAAAAAATAAATGTGCGCGTAAAAACGACGCACATACAGAGTCAGCATACTCGTGTGATGTCACCGCCTTCTATTCGTGTACCTCCGACAAAGATGGCGATTTTTGGCTTGCAGACTCCGGTGCCACTAGCCACATGACACACAGAAGAGAGTTTTTCACTAGTATCAAGCCATTGCAAGAAAGCTTCTATGTAAAAACAGCTGACGATACTCTGTTGCCTTCAATTGGTGTTGGTTCCATTATTATTATGGAAAAAGTCAAAAAAGAGTATAAAAAGAGAGAAATACGTGATGTTTTGCTAGTGCCAGATTTAAAGCGCAATTTGTTTTCCGTTGAATGTATAACTAAAAAAGGTTTCTCTTTTTATGCTTATAGTGATTATTGTGAAATTAGAGATAGCACAGGAAAACTCATGTCGATAGGCACTTGACATGGTGAATTGTACAAGATGCATTTTGAAGTTGAATCGCCAACAGAGTGTAATGCTGTTGTGTCAACAAAAGAGCAGACGTTTAGGCTGTGGCATGAACGTATGGCACATATTAATGTTTGCGCCCTTTTCAATACCAGTAGAATCTTAAATTTACCGATTATCGATAATGAAATTTTTTTCTGCGAGTCATGTGTAATGGGTAAACAAACTTGCAAGCCACACAAAACAACGACGCACGAGTCAAACTTCAAGCCAGGAGAAAAAATACACTCGGATGTATGTGGTCCAGTGAATATTGAATCTCCGAGTGGGTCGAGATATTTTATTGTTTTTAAAAATGAGTATACTGGATTCCGAAGGGTGTATTTTTTGAGGCATAAATCCGAAGTTTTAGGAGTGTTCAAAAATTTCGAAAAATTGGTAAACACTCAAACTGGCAATAGGATTAAAGTGCTGCACTCTGACAATGGAACTGAGTATACTTCGAAGGAGTTCAGCAACTTTACAAGTGAAAAAGGAATAGTTCACGAATTCTCCTCCCCTTATATTCATCAGCAAAATGGGCATGCTGAGAGAGAGATCGTACTATCGTGGACTGTGCTCGAATGATGCTATATGGTGGTAGTGTAAATACGAAGCTTTGGAGTGAGGCAATAAACACGGTGTGTTATGTTTTGAATCGGGTTGTACTTCGTCCACATGAAATGGAATCGCCTTTTGAAAAATGGCTTGGTCGTAAACCAGACGTGTAGCATCTAAGAGTTTTTGGAGCTGATGCTTACTTACATGTGCCACAAGAAAAAGGAAGAAATTTGATCCGAAGAGCAAAAAAGTTATGTTGGTTGGCTACAACAATGAGTCTGCAAATTACAGATTGTGGGATGAAAGCACTCAGAAAATCGTTGTTAGTAGTGACGTGGATTTTAATGAAAGCAGCATAAGCAGAAGGGAAAAGGACAACATGTTCCGATTTAATATTGATTTTGGAGAAGAAGCAGCTGCTAAACGTGAAGAAATTCAAGAAGAGAACCTTAAAGATGAAAACCGTGCAGATGAAGAGGATGAACAGGATGAAAAAGATGGCCAGCTCGTCAACGATGTAGTTGATCTTGGTCAAAATGAGAACGTTGGTGACCCTGGTGATGATAGTGGAGCAGAACCTTTCCAACATGAGCATTAACTGCGTAATCGAAACTTGATTCGTCCTCCGTATCGCTGTGGTTTCTCAAGTGTTGCAAATGTTGTTCCCTCCACCTATCAAGATGCAATGAAGGGCTCAGAAGCAAGTAAATGGCAAAAAGCCATAAATGAAGAACTTCAAGCTCTGAGAAAAAATAATACTTGGTGCCCCGTCAAACTGCCTCAAGGTAAGCGTGTCGTTGATAGCAAATAGGTTTTTTCTATAAAAATTGGCTCAAACAAAAGTACTCGGTGCAAGGCTAGACTGGTCGCAAAAGGATATACACAAAAAGAAGGGATTGATTACTCTGAAACTTTTGCACCAGTCGTACGCTATGAGTCAATCAGACTTCTTTTAGCTATTGCTACCAAAGAGGACTATGAAATCGCCAAGTTTGATGTAAAAACTGCGTTTTTGTATGGACATCTGGAAGAAGATATTTATTTAAAACAACCTGAAGGATGCATCTGTGAGGAGAAAAATGATCTCGCTTGCAAACTTCAGAAGAGTTTGCATGGATTGAAGCAAAGCCCTCGATGTTGGAACAGAAAGTTTGTAAATTTTCTGAAAAACTTCAATTTTGCAAGCCTCAAAAGTGATAAGTGTGTATTTTTAGGCAAGGTGAAAGGTTTTACAGTACACTTAGGTTTGTATGTTGATGATGGTATGTTAGTTAGTAGAAGTAAATTCGCGATTGATGAAGTACTGTTATATTTAAAATCAAGCTTTCAAATAACAGTCAATGAAGCGGAAGAATTTATGGGTTGGAAACTAGTCGTAATCGTAAAGAGCGCACTATTAAAATTAGTCTGTCCGGTTATATTGAGAAACTTTTGAAGAAATTTAACTTGGAAAATTCTAACAGCGTATGTATACCTGCAGAACCTGGTCTATACTTGGATAAATGTAAAAAATCCGAATTCGATTCTAGTTTGCCTTTTCGCGAAATGGTAGGTTCACTTTTGTTTGCTGCAAGGACATGTCGACCAGATGTAGAATGAGCTGTGAATTATGCAAGTCGGTTTTTGAATTATTTTGGTGAAGAGCACTGGAGATTTGTTAAAAGAATCTTAAGATACCTCAATGGTACTAAAAATTTCGGTATTGTCTTTGGAAACAGTGAGAGTGCTCTAGAACTGACAAGATTCACTGATGCAGACTATGCAAACTGTTTGGAAACTAAGAAATCAAGGAGTGGTTATGTTTTTATCTTAAAGGGTGGTCCTGTGTCCTGGTCAAGTCAGCGCCAAAGCGTAGTTGCATTGTCAACTACCGAGTCTGAATATATTGCGTTAGCTAATCGTGCAAAAGAAGCTCTCTGGCTTCGTTGTTTTTTGAAAGAATTAAAAGTGTTTGATCAACCTGTTAGTATTAGAGTAGATAATCAATCAGCGATTAAATTAGCAAAAAACTCTGAATACCATAAGCGTTCAAAGCATATAGATGTAAGATTTCATTTTGTAAGAGATATTCTAGAAAAGGATGAGATTATAATAATGTATATTGATTCAAAAAATGAGTTAGCTGATATACTGACTAAGCCGCTTCCAAAGCTTCAGTTTTGCTTTCTGCGAGAACACCTTTGTGTTAAAGAAAACTTAGAATAAGTGGGAGTGTTGAGTTTCTTAAATTACTGAAGGCTATATAAAAGTTTAGTATTTTAAGTTTCCTTTTTACTATACTAATTTTATTTCACCTAGCCTGTATGCTTGCGCCCTCTGTGAACGTCTAGTATTTTTCTGTATCGTGACTGTAAAGTAGTAACAAGAGAACCTCTAAAGGAGTAACTGCGCTTGCTCTGGTTTCTCTGCTTTTGCGTCCGAGATTCACAAATTTATATCTCTTATTTGAATAAACTCAGCTTATACTTAAAACTGCTCTGCCCCTTTGTATATCCCTTCAATAGTACTGATGGAAGACCTTAACGCGCACCGTACAACTTGGAGCTGCCCCAAAAAAGACAAAAATGGAAATATACTCTACAAATATACAAACCAGAGACCCATAACGGTCATGGATCCAAAAAAGCCAACCGCGAGACAATCCGAGGTACATGAAATCAGCGATTGATATAACGATAGTCAAAAATCCAAACGAAGGGATGAGGCTACAGGTACTAGACGAGCTTAACACCGATCATCTACCATGCATCCTAGAAACGAACTTTAATCTAGAAAATCATGACTAAACAAACAGAATAAACTATAACAAAGCGGAATGGAAAAAATTCGGCAACAATTACACGAATAAGTTACAATAAACGATAAATTACACACTACAGCGGACATGGACAATGAAGTGGATAAGTTAACAAATGCCGTCACGGAAGCACTGAAAGCCAGTGCACTTATACAAACCAATCAACAACAATGTTCCTCCTTGCTGCTACCACACGTCAAAAGCCTCATACAACAACGAAACAGAGCAAGGAGAATCACCACAGAACCTTGGATCGAGACACCAAAAAACAATGCAACAAACTCACAAACCAAATCAAATATGAGACATCCACCTGGAAAAATGAAAACTGGAGCAAGAAGCTGAAAAGTCTGATTACTAAGGACTGCTCTCTCCGGAAAATGACAGAAGCCCTAACAAGGACAGCAAAACTTCAAATACCTCCACTCAACGATGGTCAGGACTTAGCACTCAGCAACAGTGAAAAAGCTGAGGCACTCGTTAAAAACTTTGAAAAAATTCACACTCTTACACCTATCTATGGAGACCCAGAAGTAAGCTCAATCACACAACAGCTTGCAGAACTCGACAGAAATACACCTCACCATCCAGAAGATATCAAACTTACATCACCCCCGAGAAATCAAAAGCATAGTAAGGAAATTCAAGAATAGGAAAGCTCCTGAAGAAGACGCAATCCCCGATACAGCTCTCAAGAATCTTAACAACAAGGCGTACATATAACTCATGCACATCTTTAACTCCTGCATGAGGATCTCCTACTTTCCTCGAATATGGAAAGACGCAGTCATCCTGGCTTTTCACAAACCAGGAAAAAACCCCTGGTTGACGACCAGCTACAGGCCTATCAGCCTATTCTCGACACTGAGCAAGATCCTAGAAAACATCATTCTACATAGGCTAAAGTGCCAAGACAACATCGAGAGTATCCTCGCCGAAGATAAGTACGGGTTCAGACCCGAAGTCAAACAACTGCCTCGAGTCACGTTTGACATTTCAAACAACTTCAACCAAAACAGATCAACGTCAACGCTCCTACTCGACTCAGAGAAAGCGTTTAATACGGTATGCCACTCAAGGCTAATAGTAGTACTAGACTAACACAATATATCGTCCTACATCACAAAAATCATAGACAGCTTCCTATCATCAAGAACATTCAAAGTCAAGGTGGGCAACGATGCATCAACCAGCAAAACCATAGCAGCAAGGGTGCTACAAGGCTCAATCCTGGAACCAGCTCTATACATACTGTTTAACAACGATATACCATCCTCGGATCAAGTTAACAAATCACTCTTTGCCGATGATACAGCCTTCAGAACTACATCATGGCAAAAACAGAAGGCCCTCAATTACATCGAAAGGCACTGCGACGTCCTTAGATTCTATTACCAGGACACTAAAACTAAAATAAATTATACAAAAACCAAGTGAATTTTCTTTTCAAGAAACAGAAAACAGCCAAAACCAGAACATATCAGTGTTCGGGTAGAAAATCGCGCTGAGAAAATCAGTCAGGTACCTGAGAGTATACCTGTACGAGAAACTCAACTTCAATGAGCACGTCAACAAAGTAGTTAAAGAAACCAAAGAAGTCGTCGGAACCCTCTTACCAATCCTTGGATGAAGAAGCCGGATATCAAAAAGGAATAAACTAACAGTTTACAAAGCAATCATAAGACCAGCGATGCTGTACGCATCACCAGTCTAGGGGAAATAATTACCAAGATAGCTATAAAAAGACTTCAACTAATTCAAAATAAATGCCTCAGAATGGCATTAGGGGCCAACAGATCCACAAGAATCACAGACCTGCACGATGAAGCCCAAGTGCAAACAATTCAAGAAATCATCATGATCAAGGAACAAGATTCTACACAAAATCCGCATAGACTCTTTGAATTATCTACAAGAACTCACGGAAGACAAGCTTCCATACAAACTAAAACATAAACTCCCGCAAATACAATTTATTTTAACTTTTCCTCGTCAACCAACCCAATCAACGATCTCGCCCCCGGCAAAGAATAAAGCGAGAACAACATAGCAGACAATACTCAAAGAAATACGTCCAACGCAACGTCAACATAGGATCCCGGGTGAAAGCAAACATTGAAAAATACAGGGAACTACCATATTATCAGCCAAACAAGGCTGGCATACAACGCAATCTATCTTACGCCAGTTCTACATACATACATCATACCTCCGAAGAGACCGTGGCAGCCACCGAACTAATTTTTCCTCCATAAGATGAGGGGGTACCTTTAAATGAAGGTGATGCGGTTATTCTCAGAACGAATAGGAAAAATGAAGGGAATCGGTTTGCCTTCAATCGCTAGCTGGGTATTATCAGTGTGGCGTGGTAACAATCTAGCCACAGATAAACGCGAATACAGCCTTTGCAATCATCAGAGCAGACGCTCCACCCAAGTAAGCAATGTATCGCAAAATCGCAAATTTCTATTGAAAATTACTAAACTGCGTATGCTCACCACTCTTATTTTATAGGAGTTTTCGATAGAAATTTGCGATTTTGCGATATATCGCTTATTTAAGTAGAGCCGCAGATATAAGTCGTATTTGTTTGTGGCGATATATTTAGAATAATAATGAATTGATGAACAAGTGAGCACGAGAGTTTAGTAAAATTTTATTACAACTCATAATGTATACACTCAAAATAAATTTCAGTTAGCTAAAATTTTAACGCTAAGATATTGCATACGGTTATGTGCTTGATGCTGTAAGACACAATCTTAGTTTTTTGATATAGTAGTAGAGAGAAGATTTGTTATATCTTGTAACAGCGTTTGCATAAGTGGAATTATTCTTACTAGGTGCAATAAATACTCATTCTTGATTTTGCGTTGTGTGTTGCAAAAAATTTCACTTTAGCGCTACTTGTCTTCGTGTAGCGATTAACAAGGATCAAGGATACACATGTAACAGCTCACCTGTAACTCGCGTATTCCTCTGTATAAATCATAAACTATGAGAATCATAATTGTTGTTTCAACGTAAAAGATTGGTGTTACGGTAATCATAATAAATAGATACCTAAGAGTCCATAAAAGAATAAAGTAGGTTGATAAAATTTCATGATACAAAAATGTATACTACGTAAAAGGAGATACTTGACATGTTGAAAATAATGTATTCCATTTGCCTCATGAAATGCTATCTTGTTGGTTATTGCACAAAGAAAGTCAATAAAATACTTGAACCACCTCTAATTTACGTTACTTTTAACGTTTTAATATTTAAATATTTAGAAAATATTTCACGACTGTGTGTTAAATTGTTTAAGGAGTTGAGAAATATTTTTCTACTATAATAAATATCAAAGCATGAAGTACCTCATACTTTAACAAAAAGCTGCTTTTAATACATAGCAACATAACAATTTCTAGATAAGTCGAATTTTTTTATATGGACTATACCATCAAATGTTGCACTAATTAATAGATATTTCATCAATCTATGCAACGCGTTTTTTTTGCGAAAATAACAATATCCGTTAAAAAATTGTCAACTAAAAATCGACAGAACAATGAAAAAAAGGCTTGCTCCTGCTTTTTTCGTAAAAAAACACGTTGCATAGATTGATGAAGTATCTATTAATTAGTGCAACATATGATGGTATAGTAAATATAAAAAAATTCGACTTATCTAAAAAATTCACCATCAAGGCTTATACAATCATAAGATCATATAACAATTTCTGTATTATAATCAATCAATGTCGTATTTAATGGATTCACATCACTAACTACATAAGGTAAAACACCCAATAGTGGATCACATACGAACAGCTAGGTAGTAAAGTGATCATTTTGCGACTTTTTTCTATATGTCTTCATAAAACATTCCTATTTCTTTGGCTTGCGCACACATTCATTTATTGATTAAGAAAAATTATTTGATTGTGGATCGTGTTAATTGCGAAAAAAAAGAAAATTAGGCAACTGATGAAATCCTCTAGTAGTGGACCTATCTTTTTTGAGTAACCGGTGTAGGGGACCACACAAGAACCAAAAGTGGACCTATGTACTAAACCAAGTAAATTGTAACTGTACCAACTCCGGATGATAAATTTCTTGCTTTATACTATATCAACAGTTTATGAAAAAATTGTTAAGCAAGTAAATACCTGACTGTCAAGTACTTACATGATTATCGAATTATTTATTGAAAGTATGTACCTAAAAATCATCAGGCTGCATACAATCTAGTTGAGTAAAAAAACTATCAGAGTTAAAAATATGTCTCATCATTAAGACGCGTAGATTATAAATTTGCAAAATAAAGTTATATGAGACAGTAGTGCTGTTTCTAAACATAATAGTCGAAAAAATTATATTTTGAACCAGTCAGTATTTGATGGAATAGAATGTCAACCATATTAAAAAATTATGATTTTGGACTCGAATTAAATGGTTAATTGTTTCTTTTTAAATAAAAAATAACAAAAACAGCACCTTTTGAACACTAGGTATGTACATGTGAAAGTAAAATAATACTTCATTACGAATCAATGGAAGCAATTATTAAGCAAAAATTAATTTCATACATTAACAATGACTGGTGTAATATTGAAAATATTTATCCTGTTGTATGATAATTCAACCATGGCTTGTTTGTATAACTTGCACAACTAGTTTTTTTAATTTATGCTTATTTTAAGACGTATGAGTTTTTTGTTATTCTTATACTAAATATTTTTTTCAATAATCACGAATTCAACTAAATCCTAATTATATTTTTCATAAGTATTTACACAAATTTTTCGTTTATATATTAGTGAAATGTTCATTCCACTAACAATCTGATATTCGTTCATCTTACATCATTTAGAAATCAAAAGTATATTATCTTCCTACAGTTTAAAAAAAAAAACATTTTTTAACGGACTACAATGAGTTTACAATTGTTATTTGTAGAAAAACTTTTTTTTATAGTCTACTTTATATTAGGATTATGTTACTTTCATAAACGAATGATATTTCATATAATCAGAACATTAGTATTAGAATAGATATAAGAAAGTTTATTAATATTAATATTATATGAGCTTTGAATTCTTGTATATATTTGTATTTAATGTCCAAAATCATTGGAGTCATTGTTTAATTAAGTCAAGTGCTAAAATGTATAAACGAAAATATTACATTAACATATGTGTGCGTACAGCTTTTGAGGTTAGGATAATGTATGCGTTATAAATATAATTTCAAACACATTTTGGTTGAAAATCGTTTCATACACAATTCAAAATTGGATAAAAAATAGTTTAATGAAACTTAATCATCTGTTAGCCGCTTTAAATTATTAATAAATAACTTGCAAAAAAACGTGACATACATAGGTCTACTTCTGCTGCCTAGAGAACCAACAGTGGACAGCATGCCTCTTGATCGGTCCTCTTTTGGGTACAATTTTAAAAATAGAACGTATAGTGGACCACGCTATTTTTCAGTAAATAAACAAATATTATGTTCTAAATTCTTGGAGAATGTATACTTGGAGGTACAATTAATGTCCAAAAAAGCGATTTATATTGTTTTTAGTGCGTGATGACTTTTTACGTGACATCTAAGAACCTACGATTTTAAAGTTTTTTGGTAGAAAAACGTGGTTCGTTATTACTGTCGGATAGGACCTTTGAATTGAATTTTTTATGAAAATATAGACAATCTTTGTAATAAATAAAAAGCGTCATCGTAAAGTCGGTGGTTTTGAAAACACTCTTCCATTTTTTTTTTTTCGATTATTAGTGATATTTTTAAGTTATATTAAAATTTCTAACGGTGGTCCACTATTGGGTGTTTTACCTTAGTTTGGTTTAAAGACGGATTTTCTTTGTTGCATGGCAAATTGAAGAGGTAAAATATCCGATACATCCATGTACGGGTATAGATAAAAATGTACATGAGGAAGTAGGTTTGCTGTACACTGTTATATAAATATATATATTTTTATTTTTTTATTTTCTCTACATTCTATAATCATTTTTTTACTTTAAAAGTATAAAATATATTCTTTGGGAAACTTTTTGATTGTTGCATACTAGTACATTAATTATATGGTACTTATTACATCTTCACTGAGTTGCATGCTGGTATTATACACATTCACAAATAAATATATTAACTTCATAATTTAAAAAATTGTTTTGCATACCTATGTTTTAACGCAGATTATTGTTCAGGTACATATACAATAATGAAATAAGATATTTATTTGTGCAACCTACCGATAATAATTATTGTGAAAATGATAAAAGAACAGAAACTTAATTATGTATGCACGTACATACTCAGAAAAAAAATCAGTGTTTAATAGAATATTCATGTGTGTGGGCTTAAACCATACTTGTCAATCAAAATAGTCGTACCTGAGTTTAATTCCCTGACAAGTGATGACATGGCATTAGTGACATTGTCAGCTGCTATCAAAAGATCATTTCTCAAAGATCTCCCCAAGCTATTAGTGGCGCTGCTTGAGCCACTGCCAGGTAAGCTGTTTGTCCTAAATGCCGATCTAATATCAAGAAAATCTCTAGTTATTGACACAGAAATTGTTTAGCTATTTTTTATTCTGTGCATCTCATTTATTTATTGGTTTGTATTCTAAAGTAGATAAAGCATTACCAAGTAACCAAAGCACATGTCTAATAGTAACAAACATGCTAAGTATATAGACCTCTAATAATAATTAATACATCAAATACGCTCTTCATTTGCAATTCTTTCTAACAATAGGGAGACAATTATCAGCCACTTTTTTATTTGCAGATGTTTTTGATCGGTAGATTCATTTAATAACTATCTGAAGTATTTCAGTTCATGCAGTATCAAAATAATTTAAAAAATAAATAATACTACTATAACTACAAAGCATTACATTATGATATAATTACAGTTCAATACCAATATAAATTCATGACTTCCAAACTTGTAGATAATATTATCTTTGTACTCTACATGCCGAAATTGAGTTTAGTAATAAAGATAATTATATGAAAAAAAACAGAAATCGATTTGACATACAATTGTAAATGTCAGACAGGAAGTCTTAATCATGTATTCCTGAACGTTGAATATATAGTTTTTTTTTTTTTTTTTTTATATGTATTATAGCTCTTTTCTGAAACCACTGCTCAGGGCACTCAGAACTGGGGTGAAGGAATGGAGGAAGGATGGGAGGGGGTAGGGGGTAGGAGGTGACTAACAACCGTTCCACAATCGCCCAGGATAAGTCCTGTGGGGTGGGGAAAAATCACTTGGGAAATACCCAACCCAGAACGGCCCGTTTTATTGCCTAAGTTCTGACTAGGTGTCTATGTCCAGGTGTAGGTCATAGGCACCAGGACTGAACTCCTGCACACCTCCCGCTCACGTTGTCCGTAACGTAAGAGAAACAGCCAATCGAACCTCGGGACAAAAGCAGCAGAAGCGAACCTCTAGGCAAACGGCAAGACTCGAGCCAAGTCCCACCCATGCCCGTACACTACTTGATTCTGGAGATCGACGAAACTGCAACTCTACCGCTGCGCCACCATGTCGATGTTGAATATATAATTGAGTATACATGTAGTTGAAAGTGGTTCCAGTAGTTGGCATTAATCATTTGAATGAAAAAAAAGCTCATAAAAACTCTTGTTTATCTTATACTTATTGTATTGTTTTGAAACTTCATCAGCAACTACGTCTAACTTGACATCAATTATAAAATTCAAGTGGTGGTAAATTTTTAATACTTTGTGTGCATTACAAAGACAATACTTTTGTGGACTGCATTATTTGTATCACGTATCTAGTCCCTGGAAGGCTCAAAATACTTGTCTTGCCTGGATGACATATATACTTTATGAGGCCAAAAAATTGTATCTATGTCTCTGTAGTATACACAATAAGTACTTTAATATAGTTCTAGTCAATGGTCTATACTTATAATCTATCCAGAATACATGTTGAGAAGACCGAATGTATCCAACTTTTTATAGTGAAATATTGGGACATCATCTTTGATGGCTCCATGTACTTGAATAACAATATTATTGACCAGGAAGTCAATAACGCTTATCTTCCGACAAAGTAATACTTGGACATTGTGTTCTTTAAATGTGCATGCCATTGTATACCTACCTTCTAGAAATTTCATACGGCTCACGAAATTGTTGTTTGTAATGTTATATATATATTGAACATTTACTAAATCTGGACCATAATTGGTTTCGATGAAAAATTTACAGTAGAAATTCGTATGTCTTAATCTCTGTTTGGTGACACTTGTATATTTATACCCCTTACGGAAACTATCAAGATCCGGTTCTTACGAAAAATAGCGTGGTTAATAAGGCTTTTAACAAAGAATAGATGAGTTAGCATTCCCCTTAAAAATACTAACGCGGTGATTCACCTCCTGTCCTCCTACACGAAAACTAACACGGTTGTATTCTCTTTCGCAAAGAATAGCGTGGTCATTGGTTTCCTTCCTAAAACTAATGCTGTTCGCTGTTCCCTCGTGAAAAGTAACAGCTTTTGGCTCCTTTAGGAAGACTGTGTTACTGCTATTTGTTAGAAGCCTAAGGTATAATTGATATTTGTTGTATATTGATGCTTTTTTATCTTATTGCTTTTTTTCTTCGGAGACGGATACGTCCCAGTACGCAAAGTAATTTAAATGTACTTTCTTTTCGTTACGCACTAAAAGTATAGCAAAGAATTTTTTTATTACTTTTCTATTTTTTATATTTTGATTTCTTACTGCTGTAGCACTTCTATGAATAATTCAAAATTTTTTATATCAGTGTGTATCCTTTAAGGACATCTGAAGTTATTGAAAATAACTATAAATGCACGATATTTTCGACACAACATTTTCACTTTGCACATAGTATATTGCGTGTAACGTATGTATTACGAAATTTTTAACCACATCTCCATGTAAATTCACATTTGACATAATAATATTGAGACACAATTTTTATTTTTGCGCAGTATTTAACATAAAAGAATAAACTATTTAAATAAAAAAATTTTTGACGCTTTAAGAAAAAGAAAAATTAAATAGTTCATGTTTGGTAATGTAAACTTTTTTTTTTATATGTCAAATATTAAATAAGCTAGAGGAAGCTTTTTCAGTTGCTGTTATCATAATTAAGATAAAATGATGCCAGTAATTATGGTAGTATTGGTAAAACAGTCATGAACTATGCTCTCTTTGTGAATGAACAGCAAACCATGTTGGTTTTCGAGAAGGAGCAAACAACTGTGCTATTCTTTGGGAAGAAGGTGTCTTACCGTGATAGTCTTCACAAGGAAATTACCAGCCACGCTATTTTTTGTGGAGGAAACAGTAACCATGTTAGTCTTTGCAAAGGAGGTTCATCACTGAGTTGGTCTTTGTGAAAAATATTCAGCGGTGTTCATTTTTATAATACCTTGTGAACCAAGCTAGTCTTCGTGAGAAGGGGGGGGGGGGTGTCATATTATGAACTGGATAAAAGGCGTTTAAAACGCAATATACAGATACAAATAATACAAATAATCAAATTTTTGTGTCAATAAATTCTAAAATACAACGTTTTTCATCAGGAATACTATGTTTTTGTCTGGAGTGACAATATTTACATAAAATATGATTAAGACTAACTAATAAGGCTCATCATCTCCTTTTACTCTAATTTCATGGATATTAATCTAAAGTACCTACGTTTTATTCAACCAAAGCTTGTACGCAGTGACTGGTGACCTGAATGCAACACGTATTTTAAAGTACTAAAAATAAATCCTACAGAAAATATCGCTCTCAAACTATTTTTATGCGCCAGCTGATAGTATAAGTCTCCCTGAACCTACACATATCCTAGACGTGACCGCTTAATCTCTTGATTCACTAGATATATTTTATAATTATTACTAAGAACGTTATACTCATCCAAGATCTTTGTGTTCTCAATAAACTCTTATCCCGCGCTTTATCAGCAATACTTTTTTTTCCTGAATATCGCGGTGAATACGAGGAAATTAAACCTGCTGCACTTGTATTATTGTCTCTCAACTTCTCCATTTTAACACAATAAGATAAGCTACGTCATTAATTAGAATGTTGTCATACACGGAGAGAACTCTGGCGCTACGGTAGTATAAGCCTCCACGTACTATATTGGTATACACCAGCGCATACTATGTTTGCTCGGGAGAGCCATATACCAAATTAGTATGGTACCGAGCAAACGTAGTATATTACGAGCCTACTGTAGTATGCGCTGGTGTATACCAATATAGTACGTGGAGGCTTATACTACCGTAGCGCCAGAGTTCTCTCCGTGACTACCGTAGCGCCAGAGTTCTCTCCGTGTAGATGCACTAAATACTGAAAATAAAAGCACTCCTAATGTTTTCTCATGATATGCAGAAATCTTATTTAAAATAAAAAAATTAGATTTACAGACTCTGGCATTGACTAAAACACACCTCAGAACTCTTCGGAATATCTTCCAATACAAAATTCACTTACTTTTGGTCGACTATCGATTTAGAAAATTCGGTCACTTTATGGAAGAAGTAGAATTTGCCCAAAAACTTTGTGACAAGGTGTCAGGAAACTTTAAGACCGGAAAACCATTTTACCCCCTGTAAAAGTTGGCAACCAGATCTTAAGGTTGTATAGGCTATTCGCTCCGAGAATGAAGTTGGAGGTAAGAGAATCTACGCCAGCGTCCATGGTGGCGAAAATGCGCGATCTAAAGGTACGCCACTGCACCAAATCGAGTGGAAGAACTTGTTTTTATGGAATATAATCATATAAGATAATGGAATCGATGCCACGCAATGCTACTTACTCTAGTCCGGAAGTGCAAAAAACATCGCATAATTTTGTACTGATTTTATAGTAAATACATACTTATTTTTACAACTATTTCGAAATATGTTATTTTTTTCAGCTTTAAATTTCTACTTTTATTTTAGAAAATCCAAGGTGTGTAAAATTATTATTTTTGATGTTCCGGATTGAGTTTGATATTCTGGGTGGGCCAGCACATGGGCCAGAAATGTTAATGCATGGGCCATGGTCCACCCAGAGGTCTGATTTCGGTCTTCGATTAACGAAATAGCCTTCGAGATTGACCATCATATCACTTGCTGAATATCTGAAACTTAACTTTTTATAACATTTTTGTACTTAAGTTGTGCTATAATAAGGCTATATGACAGTTAATCTCAAAAGCTATTACGATTATCAAAGACCGAAATCAGACCCTGGGCCCACTCATTGCTACGTCCCTGATATTGAGTGAACGTTTGTCAAGCTTTGCATTCATTTGTGTCAGATAAATTTAAGGCTTTACCGAAATCTTTATGTATATGGTTAGCGTTACTCCTACTATGGTACGGTGATCTAGTCCGATGCTTCCTATGTACAGACAAACCCTAATTTTCTCTCATTGTAATTATAATGATCTCACAAATGTATTATATGCAAACAGTAAACACAAGAAAATAATTAGAGTATTTTATAATAGATAAGTAATGTGTGTAACGAATGTTTTGTAATGATTACACAGGACCACAAAAAAAAAAGTCAGGGTATTTTTACCAGACCAAGCTTACTCTATGTTTTTTTTGTCGCTGAAACTAAATCTAATATCAGAATTGCCTTAGCACATCCAAATTTTTGGCAATCTAACCTCAAACCCTCGAAAATCCAATAACGGAAGTTTATTAACAAAATTCTGAAAACTTACGCGCCCAATGCCCATATATAAAAAATCTTTAACAAAATAGCTTTAAATCATAAGCCAACAACCCTAAAGTCCCACTATGAACCACAAAAGCTCTTATAAGTTATAACCTCAAACCTCCAAAAATCCAATAACGAAAGCTTTTTAACGAAATTCTGTAAACTTATGGACCCGATTGCCCCTATGTAGCTCACCAATGTAGCTATAAATCATAAGCCAACGACCATAGAATCCCTATTTGAACCACCAAAGCTCGAATAACGTAACCTTAAACCCCCAAAAATCAAATAATGGAAGCTTTTTAACAAAATTTTGAAAACTAATTCATTTCATTGCCCCTGTATACAAGATCTTTAACATGAGTACTTGCTTTAAAACATAAACCAACAACCCTACAGTCCCTCTATGAACCACCAAAGCTCGAATAACCTAACCTTAAACCCCCAAATATCCAATAATGGAAGCTTTTTAAAGAAATTCTATGAAATGATGCGTGCTATGGCCTCTCCATCCAAATATTTTCAACATAACCACCTAAAAATCAAAGAATTTATCACCATAGCCCCTAATAAATCTTTTTAGCCTTTCTTTAGTCATTAAAAATTTTATCTTTCAAACATTTAGTGCTGTTTATCGATTTGATCAATATATTTCAACACAATGTCGCGTTGACAAAGTTCCAGTAAATTTGTCTACGTGCAATCGACGTGAATTCCATATCCATTTGACGAGTATTTACGTAGATTGCAGGTGGATTTTATGTGCATTTAATACACGTAAAAAAATTTTAGTAGGGAAGTATGTCAGCAAATCATGTAGAGTAACGAAAAAATGCGAAAAAAACACGTGTTAAAACATTGGGTAGAGCAAAAAACAGTTGATCTTCTAAAATTAATGCATACAACAAAAATTTTTTATTTCACACTGGATTTACTGTTAAAATTATTCAACGAGGAATCTATGTAGTCTTCGACAACGCCGAATAGTCCCTTTTAATAGTCCAATCGTAGGTAATAGGCCTTTGCACAAAGGTAAACGCTGCTCTGTCAAAAAAGATTAACCTGGAACAATTCACCAGGGTGTCCAGTATTTTTTGAGCGCATTTCGCCACCTGACGACAAAAAGTCGCCAGAATCCGCCAAATTTTTAATCGAAAATCGCCAAAAAATCGCCACTGTATAAACAGACCATATTAGTGTCTTTTACACATTTATGTGAATGAAAATATAGCTATAATAATACAGTAATGCATATTTGGGCCCTTTCAAATCTTTAAATACTAGCAAACAAATAAATTCTGATATATTAATATAAAATCTGTACACATAAATCAGTAATCATGTTTGAAATAACCTTTTATTTGGTACAATATAAAAATACATACTTATGTTGCTTATATTTAGATAAACTTTGAATGCGTGTACAATAAACTTCTATAAAATACAAATATAAATCCTTATTGATGTTTATCGAATATTTCAGTGATACAAAGATGTGTCAACGAGCTCTTTTTTCGCGCACACGCTAATTATTATTACTATCGTAGATTTTGGAGTGATGTCTCATAGGTACAATACAAATTTTACCAGGTTTATTCGTCTATTGGACAAATTTGTCCCGCAGATGGCGTGTGGGGAGACATGCCTACAGCGAATACTAACTATTTAGCAGCTTAAGGAGTCTTATATGCTAGAAAAGGCCTCAATTTTTTAAAATTATTCTAGTTGCATGATGAGATTTTACAGTAAAGAGATCACGTAATACGAAATAAGGGTACTCATTGTGTAGATAACAAATTATTTTATCAAAATTGCAGTATTGCGTAAGTGTAAAATGTAATTTCTTCAACAAGTCACTTTATAAACAGAGACTTTTTTACTCATCGTTCGATTTTAATTTTTCAAAGGTAATTTTGTTTCTTAAATCATCGCCGAGAACTTTACCGATTTGAATTTTAAAAATATTAAGTGTATAAAATTTTCGGTCTCATTTTTTATCCCCCAACAATTGAAAACCAACAACAATTAGAACTAGCTTTTTGAACACTTTACGTTTTGAAATTTTTAATCGGTATAGCTGTGAGCTATTGTTCAAGGAACAAAATAAGTCTTGGAAAACTAAAATCAAACGAAAAATAAAAAAGTCTCTATGTATTTTGAGTGACTTTTTGAAAAACTGACAGTATGCACTTGTGCAATATTGCAATTTTGATAGAATTATTTTTTTTCAACACATCTAGTAACCTTTTTTCGTATTGTGTAATCTGTTTCTTGTCAAATCTTATCAGGCAACTCGAATAATTATCATAAATTAAGGCCTTTTCTAACATATAAAACTCCTTTAGGCTTGACACTCAACTAAGAGAAGACCGAGGCATACTGTCTTATGGAAAACGCGAAAAAAGGACCAGATTTCCATTCATAGCGGCGAAACTCTGAACCACCGAAATTAGGCATGTTTGTCGATCCCAATATCACACTGTACTATAGCAGAAGACAATCTCAATCAGGCTCCTACATTTGCTTCATTATATACTTGTGTCAGTGGGAGTTGTAGTGTATATGTATAGTGTCAGCAGTACCGGGCTTACTTAAAACTAGTCCTCTCTATAAACACAACTGAAAGCCATATTATTAGGTGCTGATTTTCTTCTACGTAAAAAAAATTGCCAAAATCGACAGTTTCCTAAACTGAAATCGCCCAAAAATCGCAAGTCACCACAACATAAATTTTTTTCGCCACTGAAGTTCAAAAGTCGCCATTATGGCGAAAAATCGCCAGTACTGGACACCCTGCAATTCACCTACATTGTAACTTAAATCCATCCCAATCTATCTAGAATAAACTAATATTCTACGTAGAGTACTAATGGACTTTCCAAATAGATTGAGAATCGAGCTTAAAGCAAAAATCACCAATCACTTTATTAGACCTATATTTGATTAGCTACAGAACTTGTTTATGATATTAATGCCAATATTAGCCCAAATTTTTTTTTTTCATCTTATTTCATTACAGACGTGTGGTTTGTACCTTGCATCAATTGCGGCTGCAGATAACCACCACTGTGCTGTACATTTACTGCAGCCTCGTTCAACCCAACGGTCTGCTGAGAACAGCCGTAGATACTCCCGGCGTATGACAACCAAAATAGCTAAACGTGGCAAAAAAGTGCTGTGTCGTACGATTTGTCCTCCAACCGGAGGTGAAGACATCGAGTGGCTAAAGGAAGATGAAGTGCCGACGGATGTGCCAGAAGTGCCGTCTGCTGAAACATCTGATGAGCTTCCGATTGCCTCTGATGACTGGAAAACGTGGCTTGCCAACCCAGTTAGCCCGGATGATCTCAACTATACCGATTTTTTTAGTGTTCGACTGATTTATTTTTTTAGGATTGCTTCATATCTATTCGCTCGTTATGAAATGCAAATAAGGTATTCCTCATTGATAATTAATAGATAATCTGATATCTCACTTTGAAATTGTTTAAAATATTATTTCTAAGTATTATTTGCATTTTCCAAAGACTAATTAGTTAAATAATAATAAAAATTATTGATTGATATCAACTTATAATGTATTTTATTTTAATAAGACCTTTTCCAGTTGCATTTAAATATTTGTCGTTCTCTAGAAAATTTTCATTTAAAATCTTACGTAAGATGGGGGGAGGGGGTCTACGAAATCTGATTATCTGATGTGTCCTTACATGGACATGGGGGGGGGGTTAGAAACGACAAAAATCATCCTTACGTAATTAAAGAATGGCCCCTATTGAGTAGGATCTGGCGGGGCCTCGATGTTAATGTCGAGGTCACGTAGAAGCTTGAGGAGGGCGCGACCTTTGGGATTTACGTGTTTGCGACCCCACGAATTGAGCTTGGCGTTAAGGTCGCCAGCAACTATTGTGGGGATGTTGGAGTCAAACAGTGGGATGAGGCATGCAAGATCAGGGTCTTTAGTGTTGGAAGGGGGTATAAGGAGATGATTCTTATAGATGAGGAGGAGGTTGAGTGTACTTCAACCCCAACTGCTTCTCAGTTAGCGGTGTCTGTACTTATAGGTCTATGACGGATTTTCTTGCGAACAAGGATAGCTACTCTGCCATGGGATTCGTCTGGTCTGTCACGTCTGTATACTGTGTAGTTCGGGATGTACAGTGATTTAAAATTCGTGTTTGAGCGAGTGTTGTCGGGGATAGTTGTGGTGTTGCAGTTAGCGTCGAAGTGTGTTTCTGTGGTACATGCAATGTCCATGTGTTTCGGCTGTAGGACGTGTTTGTTTTCCTATAGATGCTGTTCGCGTTCCAGTTGAGTAGAGTTAGGTTATTGTCTAGTGAGTCGGTCTCTGTCTGGCTTCGTGGCCCGACATTCTCTGGTCTAGACGAGCCAGTTGGCTTTCAGCTGGAGGAAACCGCATTTGCGAAGGATACGGTCGGACGAGTGGTTGATTGGCCTTTGGCTGGGGAGTGAGAGGGAGGTGTCACGAAAGGGGGACGAGTTGCTTTACTGGGGGCAGAAGTTCCACTGTGAGGGGCTTTGGCGCAACCACGGTAGAAGGCGCGATGGGCACCATTGCAGTTTGCGCAGCACGCAGTAGTTTCCTTGTCACCTTTCTTCGGACAAGTTTAAGTAGCGTGGTTGAGGCTACAGATTCCGCAAACGAAGGTGGCACGGCAGTAGGCTGCCGTGTGATTAAACTTTTGGCAGCGACGGCACTGAAGGACTTCATTAGTCTTGCGATTTTCCTATACTTTGACGTAGAGACCTCCGATGGAGTGAAGGTCAAAGATAGCGTTGGAGTTTTCGGACAAACTGTCGAGGTATACCGTGACAAGGGGCCAGATTTTTTCACGGTTTCGCATACGGTGGCCTTGTCGGACTGAGGGTACTTTGTCCTGAATCTCGGCAAGGATCTCACTCTCAGTGTTATCAGCGTGTACACCTTAAACAACTACTACCAGCTCGCGGTCTTGTTTGAGCTGGTGAGTGGTGTGCTCTAGTTTTTTCTCATCCAGATGTTTGGTGGTGAGACGGAATCTATCAACGTTCTGAGGGTAGATGCGGACACCCTCAGAGATGTTTACGGTACAGCAAATAGGCACGTTATTTTTCTCAAGAGCCTCCTTAATTTTTGGCCGAGGGGTGCTCTTGAGTAAGTTAATTGTATGAGGAGATTTTTCCTTTGGTGTAGTATTCACGGGTTCTGTGACGGGGGACTCGACAATTATGTCGGAAAAGATATTGCCTTCGGGCTGAGAGAGAGAGAATCCTGAGGGGGAAGGGCAGGATCGTCCTGCTCCATGAAGGAGTTTTCCGAGTTCAAAGCAGGGTTGGCTTTCTGCTTTTTTGGGATCTATTTTGAAGTGGGAGACTCCAGCGAATTAAGGTCTCAATTAATGGGGACAGCGCATTTCTTATCGGCCTTTTGAGATCCGTGGTTTGCGAGGTGGGGTGTGATGAAGCGGAATCGTCAAGGTCGATACGCGGCAACACGGGCTGTTTTTGAGGAGGGGTATTCGACACTGGCTTTTGTGCATCGGGCACTTCTGCGATAATGTAGCCATGGAGTCTCGATCATGGCCTCATGAGTGGCCTTTATTTCGGCATATTCAGAGATCTTTTTCTCTTGCTCGAGCACTTTAGAATATAGGAACAGTACCTACTGGGTGAGTTCCTCCCTGGACAGAGCTGAAATATCACTCAAGGTGGGTCCGTAGGCAGGGAGGCTCCGGTCTGGATTCACGGAGAAAGGGCTGCGAGATCACGCTGAAAGTCGACCTGATGTTCATCGCGTTGTACATTGCGTGGAGCGCGATCTTCTGACTGATGAAAGCTGAATGTGGCCATAGTGGCCTGAGTATGAGACAGGACCATAGGATGTCCGCTGCTGATGAAACCTTAAAGGATGCTATCACTGGTGGTCACCCCGAAGCAGAGCTGCACTCAAAATTCTGATCGGGGCTCAATCGAACTCAATTGGCGCTATCGATTGTGAAAGCCTAAGTTCAGTGCAGTCGAAAGTAGTATGTGATCTGGCGCGAAACTGAAAAAGTTTTTAAATTGAGCCGACATCAATATAAATACGCTGAATATAAAGCGCTGAATTTTCTCGCGTTTAAATTTATTACATAATTATTAATTTTATAAGAAGTAAGACCATGTGACCCAGAGCGCTGATTTTTCTCGCGTTTAAATTAATAATATAATTATTAACATAAAAACTAATACTAGTTAACCCAGAGCGTTGACTTTTCTCGCGTTTAAATTTATAACATTATTATTAATAATACAAGAACTAATACCGTGTGACCCAGAACGCGAGAAAAGTGAGAGCTCTGGGTCACATGGTATTAGTTCTTATGATATTAATAATAATGTCATCAATTAAAACGCGAGAAAAGTCAGCGCTCTGGGTTAACTAGTATTAGTTCTTATGTTATTAATAATAATGTTATTAATTCAGACACGGAAAAAGTCAGCGCTCTGGGTTAACTGGTAATAGTTCTTATGATATTAATATTAATGTTATTAATTTAAACGCGAGAAAAGTCAACTCTCTGGGTCACATGGTATTAGTTCTTATGTTATAATAATAATGTTATTAATTTAAACGCGAGAAAAGTCAGCTTTCTTGGTAACCTGGTATTTTAATTATGCTTGATTAATCGTTTATTCATATTGATGTCGGCTCAATTTTGAAAATTTTGAGTTTCGTGCCAGATCACATACTACTTTTGACTGCACTGAACGTAGGCTTTCACAATCGATAGCGCCAATTAAGTTCAATTGAGTCCCGAGCAGAATTTTTAGTGTAGCTCTGTCCCGAAGGGTGACGTGTTAGAACCTTTACACGGCAAGGAAGCAATCGCGAGAGAATTTTGAGAGCGGGTACTAATGAGAGAAATTAGCCCTGAAAAGAGCCGGTAGATGACGTCACTGTTAGCACTTAATCTTTATGAGAATACAGGTATGCGCAGTAGGTCAGGTGAGAGGCACGACCGAACTGTACGAGCACTCGGGCCAGACTGGGAGCAGTTCACGGACGATCAGATTAATAAGTTAAACTGCAGGGGCTAAATTTTTTGTATAGATACAGAAAATTTTTTTTTTGCTACCATTAGATTTTTGTCTCTGTTGTCAAGAGAAAAACATTTTATGATTATTCACCCACTTCTTTAATTTACTTTTACTTCTGTATGTATGTATGTATGTATGTACACTATGCGGACACTAATTCACGAACTCCGCAAATCGAGGCTCCGCGAGTTGAGTGTCACTGAAGCAAGTATTGCACAGCAACTCGCACCTAACTTTACTTACTTTAACACGTGCAGTGACACTCAACGCGCAAAGCTGCTGCTTCGCCCAGTTCGTGAATTAGTGTCCGCATAGTGTACG
>JAPYYV010003850.1:0-17565 GCA_030522625.1 Copidosoma aretas
ATATCAACACGTACCGAGAGAAACCCAAATTCGTCAAAACATCTCGGTTGGCATTTTTTTTCGAAACACCCCTTAAATCGACTCCTTTAATCGGTCTACGGTAGCGATTCTTTCCATCTATTTCGAGAAGTCGCCCCGACTTTTTGCATGACGATTTTTCAAAATCTCCCCATGAGAAAACTTAAGCTGAGTGCCAGTCTAATGGCACAGTCTCTCATTTAAGGAGGTCGGTCCCGTCACTTGATTACGAAAAATTAATTTGTGTTCAACTTGCCAGTACTCGAATAAAGATAATTAATATGTTTTGAAAAAATTAAAAAACATACTTCAAGACATCTAGTTTTATGTAGTCAAAACTGGGTGGTGTAAATAGTTTTTATTTATAAGATAAAAAATATAGAGTAAACAGCAAAGTCAATTTAACCTTCTCTTGATAAAATGGTGTAATCGATTTTTAATGATACAAGTCTTATTAACATTGCATTAAATTACAGGATCTCGTGAAGAGCTACACCGAATTTGAGGTCATAATTTTGAGTAGAACGGCTCCTATAGGTGATTTTGTGGAAAGCATCGTGCTGCATGAAAAGACAAGCTGCCAAAGCGTCCTTGTCTTTCGCATGCATTTAGTATAGGAGCGTCTCGCGACTATGTTTACGTTTGTATAAATATCTCCCAAACTACATCGTAACATTGACTTTTTTTTCATGTTCATAGATTTCATATTAAATAAACTTTAACTCGCCATGTTTTTTGTAACGTTCGTATTATTTTAACTAACGATACATAAGATTTACTGAATAAGTATTCGTTTTATCCGTAAAAGCCTATGTTAAATTACGCAACTTCGGATTTAATTTGCTAAAAAACGGTACTGTCAATTGCTCTAAAATTTAAACACAACTTGCCTAATAACCTCATAAATAGAGTCCAGTAATTTTTATGACTTTCTGATTATTTTTGTTTTTGGCACCAAACTCCTTAAACTAAGGTTTTGACGCATCAGAGAAGGGAAAATAATTAACAATAACAATAAAGAATATTACTACAGTAAGGATTTGGGGAAATCGGCTGTTTGAGTAGTAAAGAATATAAAGGTTGAAATGCACTAGGTGTATTAGGGAGGGAATATGTAGGGCACTTTTGTAGTCCAGCGAAAGATCGAGACTTTTCATATTAATTTAGCAGTCTCCTAAGAGAGTTGTAAGGTAACATTTGCAGATGTAAGCGCTTTTCTTGTGTGTACACTAATTCAACCTACTTTTTTGCTTTTATTTATCTTAGGCATTTGATATGACAAACAATTTTCTTAAACGGATACAATTTATATTTTTTTTTGCTTCATTTTCTAATTAGTTTAATAGTCTGACAACATCAGGAATCAAAATAAATACATATATAGTGTGAAACACTTTATGAATACTTCAAGTATATCAACAGATAAAATGAAATTTAATTTGATACTATGGTTGTCTATAACCTTATACGTGTTCTTGTGTAGATCAGTGTAACAGAATTATGTAATTTCTAAGAAGCCAGGTTTTAGTGTTGAGAAAGCATAGATAAAGTTTGTAATAAATGAAAACTTAGTTCTTCGTAAAACTGTGTCTGAAATTTTGGTTTTTTTTTCGTTTGATTACCTGAATAGTTATATCTCCTAATTTTAAACTAATATAATAAAGATGAGTACAATTTTAATACTATTTTAATAGAACTTAATTTTTGTAGTCTTCTTGGTCGAAATCTTTACCCGGTTCGACCAAACTACACAATTTGGTCGGTCCACCGCAATTCTAGCAGTATCTTCACTCGTATCAGATCTTCTAGGTGTACCTGGTTGCAACACTTTATGACAGCCCAGGTGAAAATGTCCTCTTTCTGATGATAATTTTTGTAATAGTAAAAGCATGACGGCAGCGGTGCCAAACCAGGAGGCCGTCACTAAACTTCTAACACTCGACGTAGCAGGTAATATTAGTTAAGCTACGATTTCCTCCGAACGGAAATTTTTCTAAAAGACCCCCATACTTATCTTTCGTAAAGTTGAAAGCAGCCATTGATGGACGTGGGTTCGGGTGTAAATTTTTCCCATTGTTGTATTGGGTGATCGAGCGCTGTATCGTGACTGTGTCTAGATGATTCTGTAGTGCTGCCCAAAACTATGTGTTTTCCAGTAGAATTTTATTGCCTATAAAGTTGGTGAAATCGCGACTATTTATACGACTTTTAAATCGCTCCACTCCCTCCTCCTCACTTCTCCGTGGAGGTGCTTCCCTCGGACGTTGAAAACCGTAGTTTATGATAAGTGATAGAGGTAATTTTTCTTCACACCTGCGGTCATGATAAAATTTCGTACTTCGACGGATTGCGGTCACTTTGCACTTCCGTACTTGTACATAATTGTAAAATAGCCACGCTCACGCGGTTAGTGATAGGCCTACAAAAACCACGATCATCGCCAACACTTCCGACTGCTCTGTCGTTACCGGTATCATTTTAAATAGATAAAATATTGTTTGATATTATTCGATTCTAATTATTTATTTGTTAACATATACATATTCTTTATATTTTATGTAAACGGATATTTCGCACGTCAACGAGGCGAAAAACAGTTTGTATTACGGACAGATACGGGCTATTTCTTGGGGTAGAGAGTTAAGATGATCCCCTCCGTTTCCTTAAATATAAGGGAGAAAGGGAAAACAAATCTATGCGGGGAAAATAATCATTAGAGGGTGTCGAAATCGTCTTTGCTAATACACGTTCAATGCGTAACCATTTGCGTACCTGGCTCTATGATGGTGATTCGTTTTTCATCAATGTATAGAGATCTTACGCTGGTGCATTTTCTAATAGGTAGCTTAGGCGTATCATAGATTAGATCTGATACTCGAACTTCGATGTTCCCTTCGTATTTTACCGTTTAGGACGGGCCTTTGAAATAGCAAGGGAAGTCATGGTCGATTTCATTTAAAGGTGTATAACTGGTATTATTGTTATCAAACTTTTGCATTGTATTATTATAAGCTTTCCTAAAGAAGATTAACTGGCATACTTACAAAAGTAGCGAGATAAATGTGATGCTAATTAATAATGTGATCGCGATTACAATAACGTGTATTTCGGTATTATGCTTCAATAGTGTCTATGTTTTTTGTTTGTACGAGACGAAAAACTTAGTAAAGGTGTTTTTTTCTGGTACAAAAATCGGTAGGGTAAGTTGTGGGATAATAATATTCGGTCTCAAGTACCGGTTAGTACCCGTATCAAAGCTTTTTTCTTCATATTGTACAACACAACCGAATTTAGCTTTAATTGCACCGTATGCTGCGAGTAGTGGATAATGTCTGTCTATGTTGCATCGGACTACTACGCCACTCTTGTTTATCGCCGAGTAAAGCCAGAAGGAGGGATTAGAGGTTTTAATGATGTATGCTGATTTAGCGTGGATTACTTGTATGTTACACTTATGTAGGTCTGCTTTTCTTAGATTTCTAATTAACTGTCCTTTACAGGAATTCTGTAATACTGGTTTTATGAGTGAATAACACAGATAGAAGTTATCTCGCAAGCAAGAATCCAGTTCCGTTTGGTTGATGTGATGATAGTGGGAGTACGCTTTTGCTAATACTATGTAATCCATTAAAGGTATGATGCAAGCGGCAATATCTTCATTGTTAGAGTCGGTTGGAGCTGGAAAACTATCCGATGGATAGCCTTGTAGAGCTTGCAAGTTTTTGCTTGTACTGAAGGGAAAATCAGTTGAAGTACGATATCATCGCCAAGCACTAAAAATTTTAATCGTCCGTATTTATTTAACGATTTGGCGTTTATTTTATCTACTGGAAAGACCATTTCTTGCTTAGGTATATTATTTAAAAAATAGCCTACGTATTAGATTATTTTTACTGGAAATATGTATTGTTGTGTTGCATGGAGGTGATGATTTCTTAATGAGGCTTTTACCGATGAGATAAATACTGTAAGGGTCAAAGAGTAAAGCCTCTGCCTGTGCTGTGACAGTAAATCGTGTGATCGTGAGTTCTTTATCTTGGCTTTTAAACTTAGTTATGTTCTCTCTAAGAGTGGCAATTTTCGCCGATAACTCTCTTTCGTTTCTATTGACTCGTTGTCAATTAAATGCATACGTTTCTTGATCCTGGATATCGTTAATCCATCGTTTTTATACATATATTGGAATGTATCGATCAATTTGGTGACGTTAATTGGTAAAGTAGTGTAGGAAAAATCTTGAACTCGGTAAGGTATTTGTGACCGGCTAAATATAGTATCGAGTTCCTGGAACTTCTGTAATTTATTAGAAAGTTCTTTTATAGAATGAAATATGCTACTATTTTTCACACCATTCTGTATGAGAGTTCTGTTTATATCGGATAGTGCATTAGTTGAAATTTTATAGATATTTCTAACCTGCCTCGCATCTGTATGCGATGGAAAGGTCAAGTATTCACTCATTATCTTCAAGTCATGTGTTTGTTCAAAAATGATTCCGGGTCCATAGCTGTATTGAGAAAATTCGGGGATGAGGTCTTGATTTGCATCACAAGGTAGAATCAATTCGATTGCAGCAGTAATAATCATGTAAAACGGAACATACAGAAAGCTAAAATTAAAAATTCTATGTGTAAAAGAATTATTACTCTCCTTTTTCATTCGTGTTGGTGCTTCTAAGTATTCGCTGATTGTTAGATTTCTGAGATCTCATGAGTAATTGTTTACCATTCCCGCGTGCTTGCGACATTCCTCGTAAATAGAGTAGTGCGTTGGGCCGCAGATATACTGGCTTACAGGAGCTCTGAGTCAGTATATCATATATCAAAAGTGAGTGTCAATTTTTGAGTGGGCCGACACTGTGAGGGAGTCAAAGTAGACAGCTTCCATGTGTTGTTTTATGGGCGAAGGTTGATAGGAGGGTAGGCTTGCTGTAGTTAAGTTCCCTCCGCCTCTTGCTTCTTTGTCGCCGTGGGGCGATCGGTCTAGATATAGTAGGAGATTTGTGAGACAGTTCCAAATGGCCTCTAAAATGTTAATGGACAAACTACAAATACTATGCAGAGTGTATCCATGTATTATAGTTACCAACACAAATTTAATCGATCTAAATGTAATTGATATACTGAGAAAGGCAGCACTCACAGAGTCAAAAGAAATGAATCTGGTCGACATTTTATTCCAAGCATTTCTGACTAGTGTTTCTAAAGTGTTTTCGTCGGAAATATGTGAGAGAAAATTCTCGAGATAGTTTTGTTTTTCCAGTTATTCTAGCGGCTACGTGATTCAGAGTAGCATTTCTTTCTAAAGGGGGTATTATGTATGTTTCTAATTCTTTGATGTCAATGCAAGAGTAAACGCTGCTAATATCTAGGTCTAAATGGCTTGGATATTTACATGTTTGTTTCGTATCGGGTTCAAATAGCTGTGGGTCGTCTTGTGTGGTAGTTTGTGGTAACATTTTCTACTATCTGGTACCAAAATTGAAAATTATGGGTAGAAGTGTACCACATCCTGTTTTAGTACCGAATTACTTGAGTACGTGTAAGTGCAATGCTCAACGGTATGATTTTCAACCCCAAAATACGAGTAATTTTTGGTAGCATGTGTCTGTTTTTCTTATGCATACTTCTACTTGTATGCATTTTATATTGTGTGCAACCTCTCCAGCTAAGAAACTTATGTAACTGGATCCTCCTATGAGTTAGTAGGTGAAGTCATCGGGTGAAATCATAGCTATGTTTAGAGCGTTTTTTATAACTTTACATTCCAGTTTGCATTGTTTAACTAATACGCCCCCATATAAGTCTTTCATTAGTTTCATGAAATGTTTATCGATAAAAAAATATAAGATTAACGTCGGTAAACATGTCTACGTTGTTAATGCTGACGCTTGTTTCGGCATGAAAATTTCTTTTTTCAGTGAGTATAAATTATTTTGCTCCAGAACTCTATATACATAACCTGTGAAAAGATAGGTGTATCCATCACGTTCGCACGAGTTAAATGTATAATATTCCAAAATGCGTATCCGTATGCGCTGTCAATGCAGTGATCATCCGTAAAAGTACAAGTTTTTCCGGATTCTAATCTTATTTTATTACTTTCTAAATTAAAGGCGTTGTATCTTTCTTCAAGTGTAACGGTGACATAGCCTGAAATGAACACATTATCATATTCGAAATAGGCGTCTTTATACGATCCTGAGTTTTCACAGCTTCCGTCGGCTTTTAGAGTATCGGTCAGAGCTACGAAAACTGTTTTTGTGCTGTTAATATGTACGTCCTGTACTACGTTCTCATGAACTGTAAGGCTTTTTTGTATGTGCATCCTACTAGAATCATCTCGTGTGACTTCTCGTAAATATTCCATCTCTCCAAATTTAACGTCTGATATATGTGACCATATTCCGTAATGTCTTATTGTTCTTTTGATTTAATTTTACAGTAAATGACGCGTGTTGTATCATAGTCATTCAATTGCATTAGAGACGTGTGCATCTTAGTAGAGTTTACGACTGGTACAGGAATGTCACATTCTCCTATACTGAAAAAAGAGAAAGTGGTAAGGTTGGCGAAAGATTAGCTGCAATCATGCCCGATGATTGTTGTTGCAACAGATATGATTATAGAGGAGATGATGAGTCGTAGCATTTTTTTTATCTGTAACATGAGAAAATGTTAATATTTGTAGGTTTTTTTTTTAAGTTATACTTGTATAGGCACGTTATGCAGGCGAGTAAATCAAAGATTTCAAGATTCTCTCTCTCTCTCTCTCTCCTCTCTCTTCTCTCTCTCTCTCTCTCTGTCTCAAATGTGTAAAGAAAGTGAATTTTAAATCCCTGAAAACAAAAAAAATAAAAACTTTCCATGTGATTCGAACTCACAACCTCTCAAATATGAGCCGAGCACCGTATCCACTAAGCCACAAGCTATCTTTTCAAGGTTATTACTGTCACTGCCTCTTACATTGTGGTTCATAACTAATTTTTAATTAAAATTTTCTTCACTGTTTGCAAATTAATTTGTTTTTAATATTTAATTTATTACCGTACATACATTTTTTACCATACGTACAGGCATGGGAACAGAGAGAAAGAGAGGCATACCCTTTTTTTTAATTATTGGTTTATTCATACAAAGTTATACAGATAAATTATTTGATTTTGATTGCGACTTATTATTTTCAAATTTTTCAAGTCAAGGTTGTATAGGACTACACGGCCGTACCTTTATGGCGCTTATCTGATTCGGAGTACCGAGTTACAATACACTTACTAGCACTCGAAGAGTTTTCAATATAAAAATCAGAAAAAATTGAGGGATGTGCCCCAGGGTTCTTAGATTCCCACAATGTTCGTAAAAACTTGGTTCGTTATTTTGTTAACTGAAAAAACGCGATAACCTCATTTGTTACGGAATTTATAACTTCGATCAACAAAAGTCTGCTACGAAGTTTCAAAAATCTAAACTTTTTCAATGTAACATTACTTCTTTATGTCTAAAGAATATGCATATAAATTTAAGATCATAATATGCATTAGAAAAAATCTTAAAAGCAATTTTATAAAAATCTTAAAAGCAATTTTGTAAAAATGCTTCGAACCATACTGTGAATTTTCGAGGCTCCTTCATCACATGGTCGTTTGTATCTGTAAAACTGTCCTCGAATCATGGGGCCCTAAGGTGATATTCTCTTCAAAATTAAATAAGCTTTGTTTTAGTTACTTATTCAATGACATTTCATTGTTGCAATCATGTTTTTTTTCTATTTATTTAAAAAAAAAAAAAACATGATTGCAAAAATAAAATGTCAATGAATAAGTAAGTAAAAGAAAGCTTATTTAATGCTGAATAGAATAGCACTTTAGGGCCCCAATTTTTGAGGATGGCTTTAAAGGGAAAGGGAAAGGGAAAGGTATGAGCGGGCCCCTCTGCGCCCTACTTAGTGGAGCTCTTCCAGCATGCACAGAACCTGCATATTCCTTATCATTGAGTCAGTAAAGCCAATCCTAAGAAAGATGCAGGTAGCTTCTCCTTTGAGAAGGAATTTCATGGATAGGAGTTGAATTGCAGCACTCGGAGTGAGCGTTTTAGCATTGACATGACGGTATTAGGGAACATGACGGAATGGACAGGACGAATGCAAGGGAAAAGTCCTCGGGGAAGGGAAAACCTTGCGAATTGAAAATAAATATTGATTATTAAGCATGTTATTCCTGAAAGTAGGTCATTATGGGTCTTATGAGCATTTTGTATGGTAATAGACCGTTTCGCGTGCTCAGTTTTGAATTGTACTTAAGTCATGGCTGCAATCGCATGATAGTACGGGATGCATTATTTTTGGCGTTTGTGGCATGTATATGAAACTGCAAAGATTTATCGAGGGTGACTCCGAGGTATTTAACTTTGTTTTTCCACGGTATACTCGTGCCATCGTAGAAGGGTGATTCTAGACTTTGCATTTTGAGCCGTTTAAGTTTAAATAACATCGCATCCGATTTACCGGGATGTATTTTATTGCACCACTGGACGCACTAATCCTTAATGACCGCCAGTGTTTCATCCAAGTTATCGACAATTTTTACATCGCTCCTTGAAGTTTTAAATATGACTGTATCGTGGGCGTTATATGCCTGCGTAATCTGAAGGGACTGTTGAGGGTATATCATTGATGTAGAGGCTGAAAATTATTGGTCCGATTAGGCTACCCTAGGGGACACCCGCACGGATTTCAAAAACCTCAGAAATCGCGTAGTCAGTTTTTACCTTGAAGGAACGATGAGTGAGGTATGAATAGAGAAAACGGATCATCCATCTGGGGATTTTTAAATTGACAAGCTGTCGGATAAGCCCGTTTATCCAGACGCCATCGAACGCCTTTTCAATATCGAGGAAGACCGCGCCCATGTTTTGGCCCCAATTGAAGTGTCTGGTCACGAATTCCGTGATACGTAGGATTTAGTGCTGTGTCGAGTGTTGCGCGCGGAAGGCTCTATTCACGGTGGAAGGCATAAAGCAGAAAGCAGGAAGCATAAAGCATAAAGCAGAAGTTGACAGCCCCTGGGAGGGTACTGAAAATTTAGGGGTCGATGATGATGCTTATTTTGACAAACTCTTATTAGGAGCTGTAAAGAAAAATGAAAGTTTTTGCAATCCTTTCCAAAGGGCTTCTCAAAATCTATCTGACGCATGGAGTAATGTTTCCCTTGAATTAGGATGCGATGGTAATATTTTTTTAACTACCATCATTCTATTGTAACAGCAGTCATATTTGTGCCGGACACGTACAATGATCCCTCGATGGAAAATTTTTTTAATTATTGTATTATTGTATGTTAGTTCATACCTGTAAGAGTAGATACAAAAGATTGAAAGAATATGCAGCAAAAGAAAGAAAGACAAGATAACTTGGTAAAAAATCATGGATTTTGTATGAGTACGCACAGTATTTAGAGCCATTCATGAAGAAAAAAAGGTGGGTATATAGACAACTGATCCATGTCATACACTGATAACTTTAATTAATTAATTAATTCTATTCCCCTTGATGCTGTAGAAATTATGAAAAAAAACGAACGGATCAAATGTCACTATGGAAGCATCTAAACATTCCAAACCTCTGCAAGAGATGAGCAATGCTAGTGTTGCATCAGATGCTTTAGTAAATCATTCTGAGAACCAGCTGATAAGCAAAGAAGTAAATGTAGTGGAGCTGATCAATAATCCAGATGATATTGAAGCTGGATCTCCCAAAAATAATTCATGTACAATGGATGAAACCGGAAGTGCTGATCCAACCCCAGAAAAATCCTTAGTAGATATTCCAGTGGAATGTTATACTCCTAAACATAAAGATAGGGTAACTTTAAAAGATCTCACCTGGCAGTCGCCGAAATCTTACAGCAGTGGTACTGAATATTGTAAAAGCCCTTAAGAATTTCAAAATAACAAATTTCAAAATTTGTTTACTGATCAGAGTGTCGAAGAATTAGAAGAGAATTAAAATTTGCCCAAGCTAAGTGTCTCAATATTGAAAAAATTAAATATGTTGATAAAAAGGATAGTTTGATCAATCGTTTAATGAATATTTTATTTAAATAAATTCATTACGATTCTACGAAAAAAAATTCCTTGGGTAGAAGTACATGTATTTTACAAGTTGTAATACAAATTTTTTTTTTTAAACTGTTGACTACTGTTTGAAATAAATTTTCATATAAAAAGATATATTTGAAAATGATTTGTTACTTATGTTGGTATTAAGCTAATGACTAATAAGTTGTTAGTATCAAGCTAATGAACAATTAGTACGCAAAATTGAAATTAAAACTTTAGTAAAGAAAACATATGCTTACATTGTAATGTAGCATGTGCAGTACGTATAATACTAGCAGTCTTAAATCTTATTAGTTGTCAGTCTCGTCCGATGAACTTTCATTGTTTGCATTTGAACACAACATAATTTCTTTATTTCTTTTTTTGGCTTCCTTCCTTTTCAGTTGATCAAGCTTAGTATTTATGAGTTGGCCCACCAGATCTTCTAAACTAGGCTTTTCTAGCACTGCTGTGCTCGTTTTATCTTCTGCAATTTTACTGATGAGGTCAATAGCTGTTTCAGCTTTATTTAATGTTTTATTAAAATTACTTTCTGGCTTTTTCTTATGAATTGTGGGACTGTCTTTGCAGTTTTAACTGCAGTAGTAGATGTGCTATGTGATTTGTTGACAGATTTTTGCAGAGATAGATTAGAAATTGATCTAGAATCAATAATTACACTTACATCATCAGTCGTACTAAAGCGATACCATAAAGTTTAACAAAAATATGCATACGGCGTCGAGAAATTGGTAGGTGACAAAAATTTTAGTTGGTCATATAGATCCTACTTCTCTCTATTGCTTGCGCCACTTCCGCTCCTGGTCTCTTTATCAATGACTTTTTTTTCATAGTAACACTTTTCTTTTAATCTTTTCCACCTGTTCATGCAGTTTAATACTAAAAACAAAAAAGTAATACATGGTATGTATGTATATAAACAGCAATCAAGAACATGTTCTGTAACTCGTGCTTGAGTTACAATGTATACATATGAATTACTCGAATCTTGCATGATGAAAGCTATTTCATTCCATGAATTTTTAACAAAATAACGGTATCCATGTTCAGACAAACTCTTATCATAAATGCAAGGTCTTTCCTAGATCAAAATAATCAGTAATTCATCAGTGTCCTCGTCTTCAAGAGCAATTTCATTCTCTATTGAATCCATTTTTAGCCATTATTATTTTTTTATTTTTATGAATAAAGAATCTATTGTGAACCTCTAAACTTTGAATACACTACTAGCGCAAAGTAAAGAAGTGTAGAGACAACTAGCTATAATTTAAGGTTATTAATTGTTTACAAAATTGTGTTTGCAGAATACATGTCAGGTAAGAAGGCGGTAGTTTTGTATTTTTGAACTTTTTTAACATTATGATTATATAATTAGCTATTTTAATAAATAATATAAGGTTGCTTTAAGTACCTAATAAAACGTATTCTACACTTTTTTAATATTCAATAATCATATAGTAAATAATCGACCGAATCAAATGTACTGGAAAAAATAAAATTCAGATTCAATTTTCTTTATTGAAATTTGATAGCAAATATAAGTAAAATGTACAAAAATTAGGAAAGTATTTAGACAGAAACAAACTTAGTCTTCTACTTAATAAGTGTCAAGATTCATCCCACGCTGAACGTACTCTCTTTGCCAAGAAACTTCACCTTCGGTGCTAATGAAATACTGTGCTAGGCTTTTTCGAATTTTATATCCTACTTTTGCACTGCTATTTCTCATCACACTTTCTAGTGACGATTCAGTATTATTATAGTTCCTGATCAGAGGATCATGACTTGTATCACTATTCACCTGCTCAAAGACGTTTAATTCGGAAAAAGACATTGGTGCATTTCGAACTTGAGCCTGAGTGCGAGCCATTAGATAGTTATGTAGGCATACTCGTGATAAAACAATGCCATCAGCATGAGAAGGATAACAGCATAAAGCTGATCGCAAGACTCTCCACCTAGCTGTGAATATACCAAAGGCATTTTCAATGCATCTTCTTGCTCGTGATAATCTGTGATTAAATACCCTTTGAGAGTAATCCAAATTGCGACCAGGGGACGGTCTCATCATATTTTTTCCCAGTGGAAAAGCTTCGTCCTCCACAAAGAAGTATGTCAAGTAAATATTAGTGTTTCACAAGGCTTTGGTTTCTTTGGGTAGATCAAGACACTACGAGCGAAAATTCCTCCGTCACTTTCTCCTCCAAAAGAACCTACATTTAAGATAGTGAATTCGTACCTGAAAATAGATCAGTATTTTAGTCTTGGAACAATAAACCTTATTTAAATACTACGATTTTAAAACCATTTATTTATCTGTGATTACAGACAGCAAAGAGAATTATATTGTGGAAATTATACTGTGGAACTTTTTGTAGTTGTAAAAAAATGATCCAGAGTTTGGTGGAGCTTGTATGCGGATGTGTTTACCATCCACAGCACCCAAACAGTTCGGAGTATTCCAGTCTCTGTTGAAATCTTTGCTGATATTTTTCCACGTATGTTAAGATGGAGACGTAAATAAATGTAAGCAAGAGCTCGTTGTACTGCTGGACACGTCTCATGAATAATATTATAAGCTGTTGAGGTGGCAACTCTATGAAGTAAAGCAAGAGACAAAATATCATCACCGGCTGCTAAATACCTAGATGCAAGTAAATTCAAATAAAAATTTGTAATAATTAATCAAACAAAAAGATTGAAATTGAAAAATTACGTGAAAATAATTTGAAAATTCACGTATCAAGGAAAGCTTACTTTATGGTCAAAATAACCGCTCTTCTGTTGTGATAAACTCTTTGAACGCGGTTTTAAAAGGTACGGCCTCACCATCCTTAATAAATTTTGAAAAGTAGAGTAATCCATTCGCGTGTACTGAAAAATTTTTTCGGGATCCTCTTTTAATTCTGTATAAAGATCATTAAAAAATCTTTTTTCTTGTCTTTTTCTGTTGATTGGTCTCACTATCTATTTTCGATTCACCCATTTTTTATGAGTATCAAATAGCCGGAAATTAAAAAGTTTATGTAAAATGAACAAAATGCTTTGCATACAGCTCAACAAGAAAGCAACATCGTTTTCTCGGTTATTCATTTTCCGTTTTTAAAAAATTGGAATAAATTTTTAATCGTATACAACATAGTAGTTACGATCTGCTTGACGAATATTGGTTATGTACTAGTAGAAAGATAGGAACAAGCCTTATGCTTTCTGCTTCCTGCTTTATGCTTCCTGCTTTTTGCTTTATGCCTTCCACCGTGAATAGAGCCGAAGCCGAACTGTTCGTCGCAGATGAGTTTGTTTTCGGTGATAAAGTTACTAAGACGCGTCAGAAGTGTTGCCTTGAGAGCTTTGATTAGGGTGTTGAGTAAACTGATAGGTCTATAGCTAGTCGGGAGGAACTGGTCTTTGCCTGGTTTAAGAAATACTAATATTGTCGCGGATTTCCAGTTCCGCGGAATGTATAAAAGTTTAAAGCATGCATTGAAGATGTTAGCTGTACATTCTAGGTACGCGTCAGGGAGTTTTTTAAGGACAAAGTTAGTGATGCCGTTATCGCCCGGGGCTTTATCATTTCTAGTTTTTGAAGGTGTTTTTTAATTTCTATTGAGTGAACTGTGGATATTTCGTCTGTGCAGTTAGTCGACAGGAAATGTTCTACCAGTGCGTCAGTTTCTAAAGTGAATTCAGAGACCGACGGGGTTTCATGTGGGGAAAAAGTTTTGGCGATGTTTTCCGCGAGGCAGTTAGCTTTTTCTTTAGGCGCGAAAAATTTTAAGTTACCGTTTTGGTATTTTAGGGGCGGAACCGAGGTACACCTTTTAGTGAAGACTTTTTTCATTCGCCAGATTGAGTTGTCTTTTATTTGGAGGCTTTGTACTTTTATGGTCTACTCGTCTGATTTATACTTTTTTATTTCTACGTCAATTTCTTTTTTTATCCGGTTTGCCTTATGTTTAATCACGATGTTTGGACTTCTACGGTGTTTAGACGTGAGTCTGTTACGTTATTTGATTTTGTCACGTATGTACGTAGGTAGCGTTTGGTTTCTTTTATTGTCATTTTTAGGGACAGATGTTTCGATCGCGGATTTTATGGCCGTAATTAGTTTTACGATTGAGCCGTCTATTTTTTCCGTAGTGTTTAAGTCTTCTGTGTTGGGTATATTTACCAAAAGAGTCTCGTTGAATTTATTCCAGTCTGCCTTACGGAAGTTGAATCTAGATAACGGAAATTCGCATTCAAAATTTACGTCCGCGCTTATTATAATCGGGCAGTGGTCAGAAGTTGGTAATTGTTTTACCGACGTTTTTATTTTAAGGTTAGAGTTTTTAGTTATCGCGAAATCAATTGTGTCTGGCTTACGTGGTTTTTTACCGGGCTTACAATGTGGGTAGTACATAAACGATCCCGGTAGGTGGACAAGTAAGTCATGTTTGTCAGTGTAGTCATTTAGTTTTTTGACGAGTTGATTATTTTCTCTGCTTCCCTGCGATTTATGTTTAGCATTATAGTCTCCCGCCGCGATGACTTATCACGAGCATTTAAAGACTTTATCGTAGTCATTTTAGTCATAATTTACCGAGGGTGAGTTATAGATCGAGACTGTAGCTAGTTTGGAGTCTTTATGTTTAATTTTTACAGAGGTTGCATTTAATGTTTCAAGATTAAGCGGAATTTAATAGAGGGCAATATGGTTCTTAATTAAGAAGGCAGTTCCTTGTCCGATATTATTCAGTATTATTTCTATATACTTTATATTTGAGTATTTTTAAGTTTTTATTTTTAGGTATTATCGTTTCGCTTAAAAGACAAATGTCCGCGTTGTTTTCTATCAGGACTGATTCTAGTTCGTCTTTGTTGCCATATACGCCGCCTGCATTCCAGGCACATATAATTAGCTTAGACAGTGTATTTTGCATGCAGCAGGGTCACACTTATGAGCTTTCGGCTGGACTGAGCTGCTTGGAGGAATGCCTCAGAACGGGAGAGGGTTCCAGAATTAATATTGTTCATCAGTGCGAAGGCTTCTTAGAGGAGTTGTTGGGGATCGACCGGGATTATATTTTGTGGTGGTCTGCTTAGTCTTGGGGGAGGTTCGGGCGTACGAAGTGTAGGACAGGCTAGGTATGGTTGGTGGTGGTGCCGATTCATTTTCGTTCTTGTCCTTGTCTGAGTGCGTAGGAGTCTTCAAGGAACTGTCAGCGCTGATGGTCTTCTGTCTTATCTGTGGGAGGGGTGGATAGTTCGTCGTTGTCGGGCAGGGTTTTGTTTCGTCTTTTTAGTCGGTTGCGGGACGGACTTATTTTTAATCTGGTCGAATTTTGCTTTGGCATTCTTTTATACAGGACATCCTTTGTAGCTAGCAGTGTGAACGCCGCCGCAGTTCGCGCATTTGGCAGCATCCTTTTCGGGTTTTGGGCACGAAAAGGATGATTGAAAACCGGCGCATTTTTCGTAGCGAACTCCGACGTTGCACTGCCTGGAAACATGGTGGAAGCGTTGGCATTTGCAGCATTGGACCGGAGTCTTCGGCCTCACAAAATGCTCAACGGAGACTTTTACATACATAAGCGACTTTAGATTTATAAAATCTGTAGCCACTTCAGTATTTTCAAGGGATACTACAAACAGTGGTAGGGCAGCACCTAACCTAGCACCGCCTTTGCGTAGCTGAGCTACATTCATGACCGAGTACTTAAGCAACGTAAGCTCTTCTTTTATCTCGTTGGATGACGTGTTTAATGGAACGTGCCGTATCACGAATTTAACGGGCGGTTCCGTCGCGTCGGGATCTTTGAATGAGTATAACTCAAATTTCTCAGCTTCAAGGGAGCTCTGGAGCGCGCGATAGTCGTCAAGAGTCGCGATGTGCACCGCGATTTCGTTGGCTCCAGCCTTACTAATCATTGTCGGCTTTAACTGGCATTTCTGTCAGATAAGCGTGCGCAGGCGTTTACACGCGTTATCATCCTTCAGGATGACGTTAAAGGGTGAAATTTTTTCCGGTCGCGGTCCTTGCATGTTCATGGTTGCGGCACTAGCACTCGCAGTTTTGTCAGCACTTACGCAGGTAATTAAAGGATCGTACCCATTTTTGGTGATGATTCCTGAAGTCTCCTTCATCATACGTATCTTGGCCAGCTTCCGCTTCCTGGGCTTCTCGAAGCCATCGCCGCCTTCTTCGCTGTCTTCCACCATAGCTCCGCCCTCCGTAAGTTCCGCAGTGCCTGATTGGGCGCTGATTATTTCCATATCTTCCAGTTCTATGACGTTGTCGTTGTTTGGCCGTAGGTTGATCGCTGCCATCACCTGGGTAAGACCCCTATCCCTGGGATCGTCTGGATCTTCAACGGAAGCCTGTAACAGAGGCTGGGTAGCCCTGAAAAGGACGGTTGAAAAGATACGTGCACGTATGTTATACTTATCCTTGCGATACATTTGAGGAAAGGAGAACAGTCACGTCTGCTCATCACGAGTGCTCAATCGGAACTACGATGGCTTTAGAGTAGAGTAGAGTAGAGTGTATTTATTAGGCTGAGATCCGAGGGCCCTTATTAGCCTTGACCAGGTTACAGGCGCAAATTAGGCACTACACAGGAAGGTGAGCACCCAGGCTCACATAATAAGAAAAAAATTACACAAGCTTATTGAATGTAAAATATAAAAAAATTGAACAAAGTTTAAAGGAAAAATAAAAATAAGAAGAGAAAAAAAAAAACAAAAAAAAAACAAGTTATTTTGATTGAGCTTAACATAGGAACATATTTATCACAGTAAGTGGGTCGTAGAGAGACCATGTAGTTGTGCATGACTAGGCCTTCTCCGATTTGCTATCTCAAGCTTTCAGCACCTTAAGCAGGCGATTTTTGAAGCCCCTGCTCGGGTATTGGAGGCGTAAGTTGGGGGGCAAGCTGTTCTACTCCCTCGTAGTTCCTATAGTAAATGACATGCATCATGAATTAGAGATATAAACAACAATGTGATAAAAAAGCCTCGAAAGTTCACGGTACGGTGTGAAACGTTTTTACATAATTGCCTATTAAATTTTTGATAATGGATATTATGATCCAAAATTTTATATGCATATTCTTTAGAGATAAATAAGTGATGTAACATTGAAAAAGTTTGGATTTTCTGAGATTCGTAGCAGAATTTTGTTGATAGAAGATATGAATTCCGTTACTAATGAGCTTATAGCATTTTCTGAGTAAAAAAAACAACGTACCAAGTTCTTATGAATACTGTGGGAATCTTAGAGCCCTGGGGAACATCCCTGAATTTTTTTGTGATCTTTGTATCGAAAACTCTTCGAGTGCTAGTGAGTTGATTGGACAGGGGGTCAGTTCTACACCGGGAAATTCTACACAGAGGGGCAATGATAATTGAACACATAAACTTTCGACACAAATTTATTCAACACAGCAAATTA
>JAPYYV010003851.1:0-18408 GCA_030522625.1 Copidosoma aretas
TTTATATATTGAACGACTGTCACTATACGCATTAAACGAACTTTATGGCTGGGGATGTTAAAAAATCGTATATGCACCACGGGATTAAAGTAGGCTACTCGCCGGGCGTACACAGCCTACTTTACTCCCCAGGTGCATAATATACTATTATTAAGTTCACCCTTCATGACAGGCTGCACGTGTGATGGTACTGATATTAACTTATAGGGACGACCAGGAAATCCTACTTTGATCTGTAAATGCCTCACTATTCCAGGTCTTGAATTCCTCGACGACTGTGGTAAGTCTGCTGCAATCTAAGCACACCTAGGGTAAATGATTGACACGATCTGCCAATCCTCACCTGGCACTGAAAACTTCCAGGGTACTCTTTTACTGGCTCCTTAATTGCAGTTGTTAGATTTTGATGCTTCTTCTGGAAAATAATAATTACTTTAGAATGATTCTTTGGGATTTTCTATCAAAGTTAAATACTACCTTTTTTGAGTTCTTCCATATGCAACTATTTATCGAAGTATCTGCTGCACTGAACTTATCACCTCGTCTGTTAGCACTAACTGACCGCTGTACTGACAGGTGCATTGTCCCTGGAGACGACATGACACTAAGTTCGCCAACCTCGATGTTTACTAAGCTGTCACCGTGTCACCGCCAGATACATGATCAATGCAATGATTCACGCCCTCCCGCGCACTTTACTCCTGGTGCCAACCTAGCACTGACTCCGACATCCCAGATGTAACTTAGCAGTCACGGTTTGACTTATAAGTATCTGCTGCAGGAGTTGCACCAGGTTGCAGGTTGCAGCGTTGAACACGACCCGCGTCACTCGCACACATACACAAACAAAACAAACTAACCTCACAATGATATAAACGTTAGGATATAGTGTCTGCAAACTTTGCAATCTTTGCATATATGCGTATGTATGTATGTATGTATGTATGTATAGAGATATACATACATAACTCATCCTAGAGACAAATTGATGGTAAAAAACAGTATTTATTTTTACAAAACATCAAAAAAAGGAAATACAGAGGCACTAGACGAGATCAAAAAGGATTGCTTGACAATGTTTCAAGCATTTATTACAACGACAAATTCAAAAGTTGTCGTTGAAATAAATGCTCGTAAATTTTCCAGAATATAAATTTTTTCTCTATCTAGTGCCTCTGGATTTCCGTTTTGTACAATTCGTCCGTATTATACTAATATTGTTGGATAAATGATTTAATCGGTAATGTAGAGTTCTGTACGAATAATTTGAGAATTCAATCCCCTTAAGGGCAGCCAGAATTGTTCTTTAACCAGACAAAGTCGTGTTTTTAAGAAAAGAAGGGCAAACAGGGTGTTCTAAAAATGTTCCAGGAAAACTATACCACGAGACTAAGCTTGTCAAGACAGACAAAAAAGCTATTTACTAAATTTCGACCCGATGCGTGGTTTTCGAAATATCGTGAATTCAAAATCAAGGAATTTCTGCACGACATGACAGGCTACAAGAGATTTTTAAGTATTTTTTACGGCGATCATACACATTTTCAGTTAAAAACATCTCAAAAGCCACGCATCGGATCGAAATTTGGTGAAGAGCTTTTTTGTTCTTCTTGACGAGCTCAATTGCGTGGTACAGTTTACCTGGAACATTTTCAGAACACCCGGTATAATAAGCGAAAAAGGAATTAAGCCTGATTCTAAAAAGATACAAGCAGTAAAAGAATTTCCTACTACAAAGACTTTGAAAAATATTAGGCAATTTTTAGGTTTAGCTGGTCATTAAAGGCGTTTCATAAATATCTTTACGAAAATCGCAAAGCTCCTTCAGATCAACTAAAAAAAGGAGAAAAATTTGAATGGATTCATGTTCGTACAAAAAGCTTTGAAACATTGAAGGAACATTTATGTAAAGAACCTGTATTGCAAGTAGGCAATAGAAACAACAAAAACTAGGGGCACGACCAAATCGAAGACAAATGTGCTTCAATTGGCCAGAGATCGAGGACACTCCAGAGGCAAAAAAACAAACAAAGAATGATTAAAATTAGATCATAGTGTTATTGCTCGATGAACTCAAACAAGGACAGTGACTCAATCAAATCCATCATGATCAACCTTATCGGGTATAAATTAAGATGCCACAATGAAACTGTTACGAGACTCGTGTTCTTTGAAAGTAAATTTTTCAGACACTGAAACAATAATAAATCAAAAATCAGCCCCATCAACATCATATAACAGCGACACTTATATTAGGAAGGTAGATAATAGTAATAAGACGCAGATTAATCAGCGAATATCCAATTTACCAGTGAGAAATAAAGTAAATGTTGGCGCAGCTTCGAGAACAAGTATGTTCTGAGAAAATGACTTAAGTGATAGCAAATTAACCTCGGAAGACAACCGACTGTATATGACCCACGCAGAAGTGGGTTAAGACAATAATTAAGTGAGACAAATTCAACAATAGACACTATCTCAGACACGGACGTTACCAATACAGAAATTAATATAACCCTTGTATCATAAGTGAGGATTCTTACGAGAATATTTCTCAAGACAAAAATAGGATTATTGACCGAAGTGATAAAATCACTTTCCAAAAAATACAAGAACTATCAAAAAAATTCGATAAAAATCTCCGAGAATTATCGAACAAAACTGTAGTTCATGAAGAATCCGAACCAACGGATCCAGAGAATCTTAACATTAATAGATTTTCTGATGGAAATCAACCAGATCCCTCAATTAAAGACGTATTGGAGGAAATGGACATTTATGATCCTGAGAATTTTGACGAGTCCGTACTAGATGATAGAATTACAAAGATATCAAAACAAGCAGAAAACTTCGAACCCTTATTTGACGAGAATACAATTTTATAAAAATATATGACAGACGAAAGACTGTCTATCACTCCACGAATATAGAAAGGAACCCCATTAAGTTTAAATGTACCGACACAGGTGACTACAAAAGACAGACAATCTAAAGCACCTGGCTTAGAACAAATAACGGAATCACCCTCGGAGAACTTGGACGAAGATGATATGAACTCAATGAATCATAATAAAGTAAGATCAACAAATCAAAATACCGCACCCAATTTTATGCTGCTATTAGACTTATACCCTTTTCAACCAATAAATCAATACGAAAACGAAAATGGGAAATTTTACGTAAGTTCCAGCGATAGTAGCAGTAGTACCAATAATTTTGAAATTAGGCCAAAACTAATAAATAACGGGATTACTTCTAGACATTGTCTTACATATAATGAAGATAATATAGTAAACTCCATCAGCAAAGATTGTTCACAAGTCACAACTGTCTCAAGACTATTAAGATCGATGGGTACACTGGACTTCAGTTATTTGAAATCAAAGAAACCAAATGTAGGCTAAATATTAGTAACACCTCATGAAGGACATAATTCACAACCAATCGTTATCAGTAAAACACCAACTGATTTAATAACCTCAGAAAAGCTGACGAGTACGTTTAAATCGATTGAAAGAATACTGATAAGGTGAAATCTAAAAACCTTTCGAATTTAAAGAAGGGGAGACCTCACAGATAAATTAGAACCCAGATTTATAGCAGAATCATTATCAAAATCATTTGATGAAGCACCCATACAAAGTATCGTCTGTCACAGTAGAGTTTATTTTTCAAAATCTGAAGATCGAGAACACATAATACAAACTTCATATGACAGCCCCATCGGAGGTCATAAGGGAATAAGCTAAACTTACCGGAAAATTAAATAACCATTTCATTGTCCTGGAATGAGAAACAATATTCTTGATTACGTACGACAATGCAGTAAGTGTCAGAAAAAGCCAATTAAACGAATAAAAACAGGAGAACCACTGATGCTTACAGATACACCTATTGAAGCTTTTGATAAAGTTTCCATTAATACCATCGGTAAATTGAGAATGAAACCTTATGGTTATTGCCATTTTATAACAATCTAGTATAACCTGACCAGGTACATTATATTAGTTCCTTTACCTGACTTAAGATCAAGTACCTTGGCTGATGCACTCGTACAAAATCTTATTTTAATCTATGGTGTGCCCAGAGAAGCTTTATCAGATAGAAATTCTACCGTTATATCTAACTTATTAGAACAACTCATGAGAACCCTGGAGTCGAACCATTTAACAACATCATCATATCATACGCAAACAAGCGGTTCACTAGAGCGGAGTCATGCTGCCTTGGCTGATCTTATAATAACTTATTCTGAAACTGATGATGACTGAGACAGTTTGGCCAAATTTTCATCTCTTACTTATAACACAAGTGTACATACAGCAACAAATTTCACACCTTACGATCTAGTATTTAAAATAGTAGCAAGATTACCTTTAAAAATACCTAAAAATGAAAAGTTACGAACTTATTTATCATATTTACAAGATCTTATCAAGCAACTACAGGATATGCAAATTGCGGCAGGAAACCAACAAATAAAAATAAAAATGAAAGCAAAAAGCAAAAATGATGAAAACATCAAGCCTTTAAATGCTAAATCAGAAGATGACATGTGGGTAAAAAAGAGAGTGCGTACCTATAAATTTGATCGCTATTATAATGAACTCCTAAAAATAAAGACAGTTTTAGAAGGAGATAATATATGACTTGATAATGCAGACGGTGAAAGCATACGAAAAAACAGAGATGAATTAAAACCAGTTTCACAATAGTATCATAGAAAGAATAATATTTTACATGCCTTGCAGACAAGAAACGGCAATGTGGATTATATCAGCCATCTTAATGATACTACCGCTTGAAGATCGCGCAGATCAGAACTGTGTCAATCATGGCAACTATAGTATAGAACCACTGTAAATTAACCCCGGAATACATACGAATACTATGAACGAAGTGGTACTACAAAAATTGAAAGAGCTGACTGGAAGATAGTAATATGGCTTGATATTAATAAATTCATATTGGTACACACACCTACTCCAGGATTGAATGAAACCTTTAGACGTTGTGTTGTACAATTAAACTATCCTAATTGTACAAATTATATGGAAATTGACCTATTGAATTTAAAAATAATGCGATAGGAAATTCTCAAAGCAACAGTATTAAACAAAATAAGTACTGTGGAAACCCATGCGGGAGTTAAAGTTATTCCACCTCTCAGCATAAGAACGAAAAGATTAACACCTTTTGGAATTATTGGAAGTATTGCTAAATGACTCTTTAGCTTAGTAACAGAAGATGATATCAATGTTATGAACACTTACATTGACAATTTGCATGCAGATCAAAAAGAATATATCAAATTGTATGAACAAAATAGCCATATTTTTGCAGCTGCATTTAAAGAACTATATAACACTACAAAACGCGATGGATGTATTTTAAAACAAGTTGCTCACATACTAACTTCAGGATAAGATTTTACTGCCGACATATTTCTGATACATCTATCAGCTTACCTTAAAAGAACTGAAGCTACCTTATATAATATTATTGGTTTCTATGAAGATTTAATTGACATTTTGCACAGCCAGAAAGAGGCAAAGCTCATCTAAAGTTATTATCTCCGAAAATATTTAGATCCATAGCCCAGGATGTAAAGAACCTGGCAGGAAATCTAGAACTTGTAACACCGATAGAGAATCGTTATGCTGGCAAAATAATCACCTTAACCAAATTAGATGTTGTGCATCAAGATAATAGAACCATGGTAATATTACATGTGCCACTCGTATATCGAACCCATTATAATCTTTACAGACTACATCCTGCCATGATACCTCAGCCCTAAATGGGTTTGCCTACTTAAGACCATCGTATCCTTATTTAGCAGTAAAAGCAGATCATAATTCGTATCCACAAATAAACGAAGTCACATTTAATCAATGTGATAAAACAGTGTATGTTTGTGTATACTCAGCTATGGAACCATTAAAAGAGCCCTATTCTGTAAACGAATGTGAAATTCTTATGCTATTACGACCTGGATCAGAAGTACCCAAATACTGTAAAATTATATTTACATTAGAAAGGGAAAGCCAATGAATCTATTTGTCAGGTGACAATTCGTAGTTGTATTCAATGGTCAAAAAAAGAAACAAGAACAAAAAAAGTATAATTTGTCCTAACAAAATAGATCGACAGAAAAAAGTGGAAGGCATAGGTCTTTTAGGAATGATTGATGGATGCACGGGAAAAACCCACAAATTCACTTTAGCCAGTGAACACAAAATTTTCACTTAAATTAAGTACACATATCAAGTAAACGTTAATTTAAACTTGACAGTGTTACATGAGCTGTTTAAGGATATTACTAACTTCTATGATATAATAAAATCAATCCGAAAACTGAATTTTAATTGAGAATCATGGGGAGGTGAAGAGATAACGGTACACAATACATAATGAACCAAATGGAAAAATTACGAACCCGAAAATTGAAGGAAAAACCAACTTCTCTTTTTATTTAAATACGTAATGTCATTAAAGCTATTATTCTTATAATTGTAATAGCGATAATTATCAACAAAGCAAGAAGTTGTTTTAAGAAAAATATAGAACGCAGCGTCTCGGAAAAATTTATAAAACGCACCGTTCCAATGAACACATTACCCCGAGTAACTATGGAACGAGAACCAAAAGAACATGAACTAACTGAACTTTATGCCGAAATTGAGAAGAAACGTCACACACCTATATCATCCAAAATCCGACCTATAATGAAGTCATGGAGTTTGATACCCCCACGCCGTACATCAAAAAAGTTGGAAATAGACTCATAGATCAATAACAATTTGATACTATTTTCCTTTCAGACTTCACGATAAAATCTAACTCTAACATTGAAATAACAATAAAGACCAAAGTTAGTGTAGATCATCCGTTACATAAAGTTATTGAAAAATTACAAAACAAAGGAAAAATCAAAGAAATGTACGTACTTCCGGATTCTTACAGTTATACACAACGAACTATAACTGCCGTTTATGCTAGTGACTCATTTATCAAAGAACCCGATATAATATTAAATACAGAAAAAAAAATTCAGACACCTTCTACTGTTGAGATAAAATCAATCATTGGTCAACCAGAGAAGATTTCTTCATCAACATTACCAAAAAGTGGTAAAAATGATATACCAAATATTGACCCAAAAAGACTTATGTGTCTTCTACCATGGGATGTGGAAGAAAATAAATTAGAAAAAGATTTTTTTAACTATTTTGCACGATTTGGAACCCCGGAATACTGCTATGCCGTCAGTGATCGACGAGGACGACTATCCCAAGGATATATAAAATACATAGGCTCTAAAAGTGCTATTTTAGCATTGCAGAACGATGAACCCAAATGTCACACGAAGTATGCCGAACCCAACAAAAAGAGTGCTAAATGCAAAACGAACCCAAAATTAACTCATTTCTCTTGTCAACAACAAGTTGAGTTGATGACATATCAAAGACATTTTATTGGAGAGACTATCGATTCGCGAGAGAAAATCAACAGTAGCAGAAAATGAACCGAATAAAAGAACCTTACTATTCAGCAGTCTTTACCCTGCAACAATATATGATGTACAGCACCTTTAGTTTTAAGTTTTAATCTTAAAAGTCAAGAAGTATTTAAAATATCCTAATCAAATGAAAACATAATGTTCAATATCTATATTACGTGAAATATATTTTTATCGCTTTAAGACACCGCTTAACACAAATTATATTTTTGTACATGTAAGTATCTAAAAAATATCTATCATCGCATAATATAAAAGTAATTACAATAAACAAAAAAAGAAACCTATCACATTTTCATATGAGTGCAATATATTATCATCATATGTTTATGCTGAATTTTTGTGGATGCAAATATCACAAATTTTTCTCTCATATAGTCTTTTATCAAATCTTCTTGTTTTAATATTTTATAGATGATGTCACTATAATAAAAAAAAAAAAAAAACAAAATGTCATATTGAACTAATTAAATTATTTCGAGAAACATTAATAATTAAACGTTATATTTTTGTAAATAATTGTAATCGCAAAGGATATATTGGGATAAGTGGTAAAAATAATCTTTATATAAGTGATCATCTAATAAATCAGTGGTCATCTTCATATATGTACCTTAGGGTGTCCGTTATTTCCCGAAAAAATTTTTTTTATCTTGCTACCAGATTTGTCTTCAAGTACACACTAAAAAATTAAGTTACCAACAAAGATCCCATCTCTTTCGAATTCGCGTACCGCCAGAAATCTTAAATTTTTCAATACATTTTTAATGGGAAATTTGATTTTTACGGCTTTTTCCCCGTTTTTTCCTTTTTTAACCACGAAGACTCTAGTGGCATCCCGAAATATAATTATAGCGCAATTTATTCCTCTAGTATCCCACTATATGAAAAGATTTATTTTAATTACAATTTTAGCATTTCGTCTTGTTGTTAATCCCCTGAATGGCGCTAATTTACCGAAAAATCAAGATTCTGAGCTTTTTTCCGTTCTCTCTACTTTAATCCTATGACGCGTAATAAAATACAAGAATTACTAGAATTTCTTAGTCTACTATATCTAAAATATGTTAAAATTTTGATAAGTGATTTTTTATATCATGCGTTTCGTCGGAAATCGCTAACATAGGTTTAATATGCAGAAAAATCGTTTTTTTAGCCTTCCTATTTTTCATATTTTTATGTGCTTAAAAATATGCAATTATAGGTACTTTAGCCTTGCGGCACCCTTGTCAATCGGACTAGTTCACAAAAAAATCGAGATCTCTATGTTGATTCGTCCGTTTCTTGTACTTTTAACAGCGAAAAGCCCGTAATCTAACAAACCGAGAACTGGAATTTGTTAAGCTTGTATTTTGATACAGGTTTTAGTTCAAAAAAGGATTTATTTAAGAAGAGGATTTTATTGCGCCAATAGAAATAGGATTTTTCGGCGTTTTTTAATTTTTTTCTTTGCTTAGATTTCTAATTCTGCCCATGGGATAAACTCTATTTTTTATTTTCCATTTTATTATATCCTACGAATAAAAAATTAAATTAACAGAGTTTGTGAATAGGTATCGTAGTGATATATTGCTTGGCAAGTTCAATACATATATTTGGAGTCCACATGAACAATTTTACCCCAGCAATGTATTAATATACGGCTTGACATAAAGTATCCCCATTTCATCGCTTCTAAGGCTTATAAGACAAACTGCTGAGATATACGTTTTTCTATATATCATATAAAAGGTACAATATCCATTATCTAAAGGCACAAACCTCTTTTTGTTAAAATATACCAGGGAAGAAAAATTTAATCGAAAATATAGCTAAAAATTATACCTAACAGTGTAGTTAAACATTTAGCCATATAATGTGTATTTTTAGCTGTATTCAACTGTATTTTAAGCTGTGTTTTTAGCTGTATATTTAGCTGAAAATATAAGTATATCTGCAAGCTCATCATGCAACTACTTTGTTAGCTGTATTTTCAGCTGAAAATGTAGCTAAAAATTTTGCGCACATTTCGATAAAGAAAAATTATTTCCAAATCTCATTTTTTCGAAGATATATCAGTCATTGAGTTCACACTGCAACTCTTTAACGAATGTACGAGTTACATATAAATATTTTTCAACCTTTTCACAACTTTCTTATACAATGAAAAAAATTCTTTTACCTCTTCCAGCAAACGTGTCACACCTATAATTTAAGTACTTGTGCTGCGCCACTACTTCTTTTAGTTCATGATTTTTTCATTTGAAAAGATAGTTTTGCCCTGAAGATGGAATCACCTGAGAATTCCGAAAATTTGGCATTGTGAACAAATACATATAGTCATGCTTAATTTACAACGACTTCGTTTTCATTTCCTATTTAAATCTTTGGACTCTTGAGCAAGTGATGTATAGGGAGTGCATCTTTTACATTATATTTATCATTGTTAAATTAATAATAAGAACAAATCCAAAATTAAAATACTTGTTAAAATATAAGAGTAGAAATTTATTTGTAATAAAACCCTATTGATTCAAAAGGAAAATAACTTTGAACTGATCGGTGCAGGACAAAGATAAAAACAATGGATAGAACTTTGATACATTTAGGAGAGTTGTTTTAAGGGAATTTTCGCTCACTTGGTGTACAAATTTTTCAAAGTAAAGAGTTGAACGTAATAATTAGAAATTATACTTCTGCAAATTTTCAAATTACGTACAAAATATAATCAGTTTACGTGATTTAATATTTTTCAGAAAGAAAATGTTTGACGAGCTAATGACCACAATTTCCTACTAATGCCAAAAATAATACCTATCACGGTTTAAAAAAGTGAACGACTATATTTGTTGTTAAAAGAATCATCTCTGAACTAATGTTGAAAGCGAAGATTGATCAGCATTGCCGAGTTATTGGTGGATCGTTCTTGGCGTCAAGGCTTATTTTTTCCAAAAATACCATGTCGATTCGGCGCTGATTGAATCATAGACTTATACAGATAAACCGCGCACCAAAGCAGGATTTCTGGGGTCAAAATTATGATGTTGGGGATGTATTTTGTCAGACTTTATCTTTTTCTTACATTGTTTCACTACATGACGTAAAATAGAGACAGAGACCGCTAATTTCCATCCTCCACCATCATTATATTGACCCCTGCGACTCTGCTTCGGCGCACCGTCTAGCGTTATAAGTCTAGCTTAAAGTTTTAGTTACTAAAATAATTATAAATTGCTGTCATGATACAAATTTAATATCAAACCTTGAATGACCTACACGTAACTTTTCGATTGTTTCAGCTACATCAAACAACATGCTGAGTTTCTCCACTATTTTACTTTTTGATCTTTAAAAGTTTTTTTCTGCTTATTTCTTTATAAACTCCGATAATCCTCATGTTATCGCTAAAATTTCATTGTAATACTATTGCAAGTCATTACAGGTATTGCAGCTTTATTTTAAACATTTTGAACTTTTTTTACATCATTTATACTCGTTCCTCGCAGTTCGGCAGTCAGCGGAGAAGTACCGCGACGAGCAGGCTGGCTAGCTCACGTAGGCTGGCTCGGCGGCGGCGGCCGCTCGGTGTCGCTTCTGTCTCTCACTCTCTCGCTTTCTCTCTCTTTTACTCTACACCACTCGCGTTTGACTTGATCTCCTCTCTGCTCGCGCACATGCGCGTACACATTCGTACTCATACTCATCACGGCGCTATACAATTAATAAGATACAGTATATCAGAACTAATAATTACAAATAACATCAGCAAAATATACTAAAATACATTCGACAACACCTGGTATAAATACACACATATATATCTTAATTACGCAGGTAATCTCAACACTTATTTACACTAGTCTTTCAGTTAACTATAAACGCTTATATCGATGTCAATCTTCTTTTACTTTCGCATGAAACGAATAAAAGCACAGAAACACACAAATGATTAATAAAAATAAATCGCTGAAATAAAAAAGTTTGTCAAGTGTGATTCTGGTGCTCCTGGCAAAAAGAGAAAAATGGCCTCGTCGCAAAATATTTAATTATTCTAAAATACGTATAATTTGTAAAAACATGACAACTAAGTAGAAATATTTAGAAGTGATAAAGGATTTTCGAGAGACTTTGATTTTTCATCGAGATTTCGAAGTACAAAAATGTTAATAATGCATACTACGCCTACCTCGTAAGGCAGTTTACTCTTATTTTAGCTAGCAGGATACTACACACAAATCAAAATGATAAGTCTAACGCATAAATTAAGATGGACAGCAAGGTACCAAAAAAAGCAGGAAAACAGAAAAATTAATGATGTTAGCACTGAAAAACTAATCCGAAAAGGCTACTATAATTCGTTTTACTTACAATTATGCGCTAGAAAATAAATTTCAAAGTTATCAGACATATTCCGATGGTAAAGAAATAAAACATAAAAAAAAAATTTTTTTTGCATGTTAAACCTGTTTTGGCCATTACTAACAAAATACAAGGCAAAAAACTGATAATTAAAATTTTTACATATAGTATAATATTAGACAAAAAAATTCTAGTACTTCTGTATTTTATTACGTTTCATTATATTACACTATAGAAAACGGAAAAAATAGCAAAAAATACCGATTTTTTGGTAAATTAGCCCTACTGAGGGGGTCAACAACAGATTGCAAAGCTAGGAAAGCTAGTGATTAAAATTATTACGTACTGTTAAATGTTATGGTAAGGAATCTTAGCAATCAAACATGTGTTTTATTGCATCACAGCGGCTTAAAGTAAGGGAAATGGAAAAAAAAAACAAAAAATCTCTATTTTTTGGTACATTAGCCCCATTTAAGCTGTTAACAACAAGACGCAAGACTAAAATTGCCATTTATACACGTCTTTACATATAGTGGGACACTAGAAATATGAATTCCACTATATATTTTTGGAAGTCGGTAGAGTCTTTGTGGCTAAAAGTGATGAAAACGGGCAAAAAAATCAATTTTCCCATTTAAAATGAATTAGAAAACTTAACATCTCTGGCGACACGCGGATTTGGAAGCGATCAATGTGATTTTCATTGGCAACTAACTTTTTGTGTGTACTTAAAAAAAAATCTGGTAGCAAGATCGAAAAAATAGATTTGGAAAATAACGGACACCCTTATGTACCCATTGCACGACCCTCTCCGCATGCCTTTTAGTGCAGGCGAGTTAGCGGATTGGACCATTAGATATTTTTAAAAAAATCTTCGGTCCACTTTTTCGACGTAATAATTATAAGAATGATAGAAGAAACAGCTGAGCATATTTTTGAAAAACTAATTTTCACGGAACCTATGTGAAAAAAGGCCACAAAGGTCCGTAAAACAGGTTTTTTTGCGATTTTCGATGCGAAAAAATTTTATTTGACGAAAAAAAAAAAATATGGAAAAGCGCTTGAAAATACAAAGAAAATGAGTTTTAATCAGTCCAAATTGGTTCCTAAATTTTTCCACAAAAAAATAATAACCGCCGAAAATGGTCATTTTTGGACATTCAATTAGAGGGCTTCTAATGGTTCTAGAAACTTTTTTTGGGGCTCGAATTGTAGGTATTTGTGATACCTAGTTTTGATGAAAAATTAGTTGAAAATTTTTTTAAAGTTTTGGTACAATTTACAAAAATGTGAACAAAGGTGTTTTGCCAAAATGGCGGAGAATTCTCCAAAAATGGTCCAAATTAGATATTTCAAATTGTTATTTGTTCGTAAGATATTATTCTACAACTATGGAATCACGATTAGTAAGAAAGATTCTTCTAAGCCCCCAAAAAAGCTTTTGAAAATGAGTACTTTTCCGGCTTTCGAGCGCTGAGGAGCACAATTGAATAGAATGTACCATTGAGTGGGGAGCCTCTCTGACGTCGGGCCTCAAACACTAAAAAACTTGATTTTCAAGCGCCATTTTAAGATACTTCGATAAATTTTACCAACTAACTACGATTATAGGTCAGTATAGAAACATCTCAAGAATAAATAGCAATTTGAAAAATTTAATTTGGACCATTTTTGGCGAAGTTGCCATTTTTTCAAAACACCTTTTTTTACATTTTGACAAATTGTGGCAAAACTGAAAAACACCTTTTAACCAAATCTTGATCAAAGCTAGGTATTACAAATATCTGCAGTTAAAGCCCTGAAAAAAGTTCCTAGGACCATTAGAAGTCTTGTAATGAAATGTCCAAAAATGGCCATTTTCGGCGGTTTTTATTTTTTAGTGGAAAAAGTTGTGGACTGATTGGGACTCAAAAAAACTTATTTTCTTCGTATTTTCAAGCGCTATTCCACACATTTTTTTGTTTACTGTAAAAAAATAATTTTTGCATTGAAAATCGCAAAAAAACTGTTTTACGGACCTTTTTGCCCTTTTTTCATATAGATTCCGTAAAAATTTGCTTTCCAAAAATATACTCAGCTATTTCTGAAACTTTTCCTTGAATTGTTCCGTCGAAAAAGTCTCATACGTATACATGTATCAATCCATAATCGGCACATAACACGTAGCTTCACTATACTTACAGATTTACTACGACCAGTCAAGAACCCAGCATAATGGAAGTAGAAGCAGTCGAACGGCGTCTTAATTTGTTAATCAAGGGATCATATACTCGTCGAATGTTATAAAAATATTAGGACATTATGGAAACATCCAATCTTTGGTAGAACAACCGTGCGCGATGAAATACTCCAGCTATGAAGCTATCTTTTATTCGCCCAAGAAGCTAAAACAGCTGCACAAGCCCTGAAAATAACACCATCACTGCAAACGCTAATTAACGCCCAAATCTAGGTGCTAGATAAGGGTATTAAAACTCTAACAACTAAAGAGACCCCCAAAGATAGTCATGAAGAAGGAAATGTTCCTATATTACGATTTGTAAGAGTAAATTGTAATGGAAATACAATTAGTGTAATTATAAAAACCCTTCAGTGTCGATTATGTTGTTAAATTTTTTAACCACAAATATTCAATTGAGGACATCTATTTTTTAAGCAAAAAACAGAATTGGGAAGATGTTATTTCTGTTTACATAACATATGAAAATACTGGATAGGCGGAAGACATACGACGTTCTGTAGTACATTGCATAACTCAGCAGCCAAAAGACTCGACAATAGAAAAATCGGAGGAAACAGATACTGATTAAAACACGCTAATACGGCCGATTCAAAATCCCTAAACCTTCCCTTATCAATTAATGGCAAAAGTGCCAGTAATGATGACCCCGGAAGAATATACGAGGTTTATTATGACGTTTGGCCCATTAAGCAACATCAAACATCATCCATTAGGTAATAAACAGAATGACAGGAAGACCATATACATGGTCTTCGCTACATATTGTAATAAGGAGTCGAATATGAGAGCCCTTGATGGACGCAAAACTCACGATGTCCGGTATTCCGGTCAAAATAATCATGGAAAAACAGAAACGGCGACCCATCCTCCGTGTAAAAATGTAATATACAAGGCAGATATGGAAGTTCATAGCCTTCTGTGCAAAACCCCAAGGAATAGGCAGACAATTTCCTCCATATGCAAAGATAACGTCAGCATAATGAAATATGATTGGCACTACAGATTAAGCGTTGAAACTAATGTCACAACAAATCTCGACATCCTAAATATATTAACAATAGAACAACAAAATAAAGGAGAACCCAACAACCTTGACAACCCAAAAAACCAAAAAGGCAAAAAGGATCTTTTTGTGCTCAGAGTTTTAAAAAAAAAGAAAAATGCATTAATCCATAGCTAATCCTAATATCATGCCTCAGCCTTTCCATGATGCACAAGTTCAGAGATATGTAATAATTTTATAGATTAATTTAGTATCACTTGTTTTATCATATTACATTGTATTATTTTCTTTATATTCGCAATCTATTGCACAATCACATGTAAAACGAAATAAAAGAAAAAAAACCAGTTACCACCAGTAATATAATTATTATATTGTATTTATTGCGATGATGATTAATATTTAAACTAAGGATCAATTCTAATAGAATTGTATATATTCGCCGAGGACGGCGATAGTTTTACGAAAAGGAAGCTGTGAGGTGACGTTTTTTATACATAAATTTATACATTAATTTATTTCTTCCCAGTGATAAAATTTTAAGTCTCTGAAAAGAGTCCTTCCTAGTGAAAGTCGTCCCCTAAAAAATCTGATTCTGTACTTCGTGGCTCTTGGAAGTGTCAGGTGTCAACCGAAGCGAGCTACAGAGTCCAGACTTAGCCAGTTTGATTTTGTCAGAGTCTATTGAGAAAATATCAAGGTATGACTAAATGAATTAAAAGAAAATATACTATATCAGTACTCCCTCTATCTTTTTCTCTTCCTTTCTTAACAAGTAAAATAACCACGTAGCTGGACATACTGCTGGTTCCGTGGCCCGTCAGGTAGCGTGAGAACCAAATTCATAAACTTCCAGGTTTCACTGGAAGTCAGAGTTAAATAATTATAACTAATTATTTAACAGTAATAATTTTTTTGTTCATTTTTATGCATCTTCGACGCCTGAAACAAAAGTTTTCGGTCTTGATAGTGTGTTTAAGATAGAAAAACAATTTTTTTTTACACTTTTTTTTCACAGTGTGGCACTGTTTCAGATTGCTGCACATAGCGAATAGCGACGAGTACCAGGCGGGATACTGTTCCACAACTGGCTTACAATCCAAGACATCTAACTGAAAAAAATGCACAAATCGACAGATTTTGATCTGTTCTTTCACATCACTCAGTGAGGTTTCAATTAAAAAAACATTTTTTTCGTGATAATTAAGTCACAAGTCATGAAGGTTTGTTTCTTCAATTGTAAAATTGTTATTCTATCTTAATGAATAAAAATGAAAGCATATTTATATTATACATTTTTAAAACTTACGAAAGTTGAGTTGAGTCCTATTTATCAGAATGTAAAAAAAATGATAACAATCTTATGTATTATATTCAAATGAATTTCAATTATCACAGCAAAAAGTATGAAATACGCAGCGTGGCGAGCAAGTGAGTCAAGGTAAGCGGGACACATTATCTTAGCAGACAACACTATTTCATCTGCCTTGTTTAAAACTTGTTACACTTTTTTTACAAAGAAAGTCTGATCACGAAATCGAGTTTGTGCATCATTTATTGCTGATTGGAAGTGCCATCTTAACGTGTCCTACCATTTAATGACATAGTTGACAAGTAATGCATTTTATCATGCACCGCTGTGAGTTATGACCTTTGTTAAAATCAGATGTAGTTTTACTATTGTGGTGGCATGATTTTTTATTGATATTATTATGTATATTATGAAAAATTCGTCCGTTTTCTGCTACGTAGACTTTTTAAAACATAAGCTCATTGTTCATTACCATATAAAAATTGCCATTAAAATCTTACTGCGTGATGGAAAAAAGACCAAATCAAAATCTGTTGATTTGTACATTAATAATTGTTTTTAATTCTTAGTTACTTACGCGGTACTCGCCGATATTTGTGCGCGCCAGCGCTAGACCACGCCTTGCTATCTTTAAGTGCATGTCATATGCTATGCTTTTTAGGGCCCAGCTTGAAAATTTGCATGTGTGTAGTTGGATAGTTAACCTTTCAACTAATGCAAGTTGAGTAAGAAATAAAAAGTATGTACTTTGAGAAAAAACAGTCATTACTTGGAAATCGATGTTAGCAGGAAAAACTATTTTTTATCAAAAACTGTCTGCACTGTCAGAAAGTGCAGGTTCAAATCTATAGATTTATTACTTTATATTTTTTTCTAGCTATTTTCCATCCATTGTGAACGATGCGAAAAAGGCGCCGCGCACGCTGCGCGTTCCGCTTGGCTTGGACGCGCCTATGTACAGTTATTTGCTTGTATACGACTAGATTGTTATCTTGTCGTATATATCTTCCTACAACATATAGTTAACTCGTGTGAGGTTGAAGTAATAGCCCTTCACCCCCCCCCCCCCCCCCCCCCCCCCCCCCCCCCCCCCCCCCCCCCCCCCTCCCCCCCCCCCCCCACCCATACCACCCCTCAGCCCCCCCCCCCCCCCCCCACCACAGATCCTCCTTCCACGTCTCCCCTTGCTGCCCCACTAAATAACGTAACAAGGTGCTATTTTTTCCGTGTTTCTTAATAGTTAAACCCCCTTACAGTCCCCATACAGCCCCCACATTTCGATCAAGACTCCCCTTGCCCCACCGCACCCCCTGTTTTAGTTATGATGTACCTTATTAACATAAAAATATAAATATTTTACCCGTGGCTTACACCCATAGATCCCCGATGATGGCCGAAGTTACCCAAAAGGGGCCAGTATTCCAATAACACAGCAACCCTCTGACATTGCCGAACACTGCCGAGAACAACTGATTGCAGCCGAAGCTGGTGGTTCTTCTTATAATAAAAAATGGTTTAGCCCCCCGCCCCCTCTTCCAGCATCGCAAACAGTATAAGATAAATAATAAAGCTATAATGTAGAATACCTACTTTGAAATTCCCACCTTTTTCTAATTCTCTGTATTCAACACCATTTGCTTTTTTTTTATCTACTAGGAGTATTATTTAAGTCTTTTATCGCCTTCTGACGTTTAAGGGCGTAAAAGAATTTTCATTTAATCGTTTAACTAGTTTATTGGACTGAACGATCGAGGGATTATAAATATATTCATAAACTTTCCTCCTATTTCCTTTAACAAATGAATATTGTTACCTATCAAAAAATAAAGATTAGATATTTCTAGAAAAATAAAAATAGTTTGACGGATTTAAATAGTTTAAAAAATTGTGATGGTCGGCTTTCATATTCGCGAAGAGTCAAATAGAGTAATGTGTGAGAGTGTATAATAAAATATATTTCATTTATTTTTTTTTGTTATTAACTAGTGTAT
>JAPYYV010003852.1:0-17557 GCA_030522625.1 Copidosoma aretas
GATTTGTGGGGTTTGAGATAGAGACTCTTTCAAAGAGCAATAGCTTCCATAGTTTTATTATGTCTCTGACTTTCGTTTAGCTGTTTTTTTACTGACTTAGCCGCAGTAACGCTCTTCATGATTCCTGCTATTTCATTTGCTATAGCCCCAGCTGCACTCAAGCCAGCAAATAAAGGGATAAGGGGTAAAGCTCCACCAACTCGTGCAGAAAGGCGCAAAATGCGAGGAGCTGTAATACGCTTTTTGCCGCTGGATTTTTTGACTGCACTACGAGCTCCTTTTAAAGCACTACTGATTACTTTACGTGCATCGTTGCTCTTAGTATTCATTTCATATGAGGCAGACTTAATAACTGCACTTAAAGCAGTATTAAGTTGCTTCTTCATTGTGCATTTCTTTTCTGAATTTTTTTTCTTCATTTTTTGTTTTAAACCCATACCTAATTTACTCTTAAGCTTCATAGCACCTGTTACCAGAATAGCAGCTGTTTTTTCACCAATACTTGAATGTAAAGCTTTAACTCTTTTCCAAGCCCTCTCAGCTAAAAGTTTATCTGCTTCGTTTCTAGACTTAATATCTTGTCGATTTTTTGAATATGCAATATCGTGCTCTTTGCACGCTGCGTCCAAAGGATTTATTCCTGGATCACCTCTAGCGAGCCGTTCCGTAAGTTTAGTACCTTGACCACAGTACTGATAGCCTGGAAAGTGAATTTCTACTGGTAAAGAATTTATAATTTTATTCCCAAGACCATATCCTCTCTTACCATGTATGATCATTACTCTTCAAAGGTTAGATCATGACTAAGCACTGGGAAAAATAATTTCTATATTTAAAGTTGCATTAAGGCGAGCATAGTATGGCACACACACACACACACACACACACACACACACACACTCACTCACTAACACTCACACGCGTATACGTATGGCTGAAAAAAGTATACAAGTGCTGAACCATTTATGCTGCAAATCAGTTATAATTGTTACTTCATAAAAAGCAGACATGAAATTTAAAGAACAATCTGTAAAATTACAAGTCCCAAACTTTGACGCTATTGTCCAACAAGAAAAACGGTTAAATCGTCATGGTACGCTTCTTCCTGATAATATTCGAGCTGTATTTTTTGGTCCATCTAACTGCGGTAAAACCAATAGTCTATTAGTACTGATAGTACATCCTAACGGAGTAAAGTTCGAGAATGTGTACGTGTATTCAAAGTCACTTAACCAAACTAAATACAAATTTTTAAAAGAGCTGTTGGAGCCTATATATGGTGTACAATACTTACCTTTTAGTGAGCATGATGCAGTAGTATCTCCAGATGATGCTCTACCAAATTCTATTATGATTTTCGATGATATAGCTTGCGAGAAACAAGATAATGTAAAAGCATTTTTTTGCATGGGAAGGCATAAAAATTTAAACTGCTTCTATCATTGTCAATCATACGCTCAAGTGCCAAAGCACTTCGTAAGAGATAACGTTAATTTTTTAGTTTTATTTCGTCAAGATGAAGTTAATTTGAGATATGTGTATGATGATCACGTGAATTCAGATATGCCATACATTCAATTTAAAGATTTATGCTCCAGCTGCTGGAATGATGAGAGATTTGAATTTGTTGTCATTGACAAAGACAGACAAATAAATAATGGTCGATACAGAGAGGGGTTTAATAACTTTGCCATAAATATAGGACGTACATAGAATAATTTGGGCAGTTTTCCTTGAGACATTGTTGCATCAACATGTATAAACAAGAAAATGACATACTCCATCAATTAGTTAAGGCAAGAGAAGCCGTTAAAAGAAAATATAGAGCGTTAAAGCTTGGGAAAGATGAGGTTGGAAAAATTCTTAGTGAAACTTTTAAGCCTATTACAGATTCTCTGAAGGAAATCGTTACTGAAACTAAAAAAGACAAAAAAAGTAAATCTATAATTCATAATTATTTCAATAAAGATAAAAAAGATAAAGTTTTTAAAAACGTGGACGGAGAAAGATGCAGTGATGATGATGATGAATATGAGAGTGAAATGACGTTTCAGTCCGTTGCTAGTGAAAACAGTGATGATGATGATGAATTCTATAATACCCTTTAAAATCTAACTGACGATAGTATTCAGACAAATAAAAATACAACTAGGTATTTATAATTACGAATACTTGATAAAAATGAGAAAAATCTTTTAGATTTAGTGTATGAAGTTTGAAAGGAAAATGAAATATACATGCTGGGTGATTCCCCAATATATTTTGAAAATAATTTAGTTAAAATACAAGACTCAAAATATCCAATGAGTAATGGATTAATGGAGCTACTTTTTTAGAAAACATCCCGATGAAACTCGTATTTCAGAGAATGATTTAGAAAAATATCGTATGATTTTAAAAATTTCGAATGCACACAGAAAGGGATTTAACGAAAATGGGCAAGGGTCCAGTCCTACACGGGACAACTCTACACAAGCACTCTACACCATATAAAGCCACTACATATAGTTATACCGATATTATGTTTAGAGTGCTTGTGTAAAGTTGTCCCGTGTATGACTGGACCCTTGCCCGAAAATGGACCTATACGAACACATAATGGCCATAAGTTTAACGAAATTATTGCTCCATTGTTTAATTTTATCGGTATTAAAAAAGAAGGTTCGTTGCTACCTCAGTATAAAATTGCTCGGGTGATGCAGCGAGTAGATTATGTACACTGGGACAATCCTAATGAGTTAGTCGATCGTTTACGGCTGCTTACGGCTGAAAAATCGGCAGGAAATCCAAGTCATAACAATAAAATTATATCAATAATTGAGGAGCTTCATGAGGCGGAGTATATATATTAATGTGTGCTGTCATTGACTTCAGTTTCAAAATGAGCGCTGACGTATTTAGTCGTAAACTCGGTAAGACTGAAGGTGGCAGTCGTGGTCCTCCGAGTATTGGATACAAACTTACTACAGATGGCCAGTATGATTTAGATAATAAAAGATTATGCAATGTTGCAGCACCCAAACACCCTCAAGATGCAGCTAATTATGCTTATCTAAGTAAAATAATTTTAAATATTGCTACACAAATTGGTAAACTGGAAACTTTCATATACAACTCGAGTAAAAAGCCCATGTTAACTCTAGCTGATTCATCTCTAGAAAATCTAGACATTTAAATTATGGAAAGCGTTGTTTTCGAAATTCATAGGCCATCCCGACGTAATTATCCTCGCCAAAAATTTGACGTGCGTGGTTTAGATGAGACTTGGTAAGCAGACCTTGTCGAAATGCAGCCATATGCCAGTGAGAACAAAGGTTATAGGTATATGCTCACAGTGATTGATGTTTTTTCTAAGTATGCTTGGGCCGTTCCTATTAAAAAAAAAACTGGTGAAGAAGTGTCAGCAGCATTATAGTCTATATTTAAAAAGGGTAGAATACCAGCCAATTCGCAAACTGATCGCGGTAAAGAATTCTATAACTCGCAATTCCAAAGTCTTATGCAAAAATATAAAATAAACTTGTATTCGACTTACAGCAATCTCAAGGCATCTTTATGCGAGCGATTTATTCGTACTTTACAAAACTTAGTGTGGAAAAAATTTAGCTTACAAGGCAATTATAAATGGCTCAATATTTTACATAAATTAGTTGAGTTATACAATAGTAGAAAACACCAAACAATTGGTATGAATACCAAAAGACGTCACTGTTGACAATAAAGTTGAAGTCTTGAACAATTTTGGAAAGAGATGGGAAGGCAACAGTAATCCACAGCCTACATTTAAAGTTGGTGATAAAGTGCGCATTGGCAAGGCAAAACAAGTATTTGAAAATAGTTATACACCCAACTGGTTGATAGAAATATTCACAATCACGCGTATAAGAGGAACAAATCCAACGACCTATTATCTGAAAGATTATCAAGATCAACCCATCTCCTGGGGTTTCTACGAGCAAGAACTGCAGAAAACCCTTCATTTAGATATTTACCTAGTCAAAAAGATCCTACGAAGACGCTGCAATCATGTTTTTGTCAAATGGCTGGGATTCGACAGTTCTCACAACAGTTGGATTCATTAGATATATTACAGCAAAAAAAAAATTTCCAATTATTAAGTTTCAAAAACTATAAGAGTTCCATTTATATTTTTTGTCATAATTTGTATAAACGAGCATCATACTATAAGGAAATAATTTGAATGTATGATATGAACTTGTTTGTCAAAAAAAAAAAAGCTTAAATTTCAAAAATATGTGTTTATTTTCCACTTTACGCATAAGAAAATACAAGGTTATTTCCATTGTATACAATTAACAATTTAAATTTATTTACAGCGTCCAGCAACTCATTATAAAAATTTTTATTTTCAATGAGAACTGAACTTATTTTACTCTGTAGGAAGACTTGAAATTTGTCAGCAAGTTCTGCAACTATCTTCGACCCGTATTTGGTCGTCACTTTTCTCAGCGTGGTCACCATGTAGTCATGATTTGGAATCATACTAGTGAATTTCCTTGTTGAAAGAAAATATTGTAAGTAATTTTATTAAGTTCTGAGAGATCCATATGTAACAAAAAAGAAATAAATGGATGAAAATTACCATGGATACTATGCATTTAGTGTGTGTATGTGAATATGCACATGTGCTTACTGATAAATGGATACATTAACCGTCAATGTATCTAGATTTTTTGCACTGTGTTTCGCTTGGAGAGACACGTACTAAAGACGATGATCGCTTTCGTTGTCTAAGTTCTACTCTGCTTGGACCGCTGCTTGAGAGATGACTGAGCTTGTCCGGTGGAGACGAAACCTTACATAGAGTTACCCTCTCCCCTATCAGACGTTGCTCATCTACGAGGGCTCCTTCTACTTTGACAGAATCTGCTGCAAAACCACATCTCTAGGTTCTTCTAACTGATTGGTCACCCCCTATACCAATTCTTCCCTTTTATTTGATGTTTCCACCTCTCTTATGCTGAAATGGCCCCAGGGTAGGGTATCTGTGAGACCAGGTTGCAAATAGCGTCTGTCATCATGAGCACTTAGCGCAATTTTTGTTTCTCTCTCAGTTAGAAGATGATGATGGCGTGATCCAATATTTTTTTGCTGATGTGTCATACTGGTGTTTTCACGCAAACATGTAATATAGTCATCAAAAGTTATCGTAGCTTTCACAACGGAACTTTTAACACCTTTGGCTTTCTTCAATGGATTTTGATCTTGAATTTTTATACCATACATTTTGCTTCTCAATCCTACGAATTCCAACATTATTTTTCTATTACATTCATCCTTCATCAAACCAACAATTTTTTTATTTACACGAGGAATATCAAATTTATTATCTGAATGATAATCTAAAGTATCGAATTCATTGATATTCTCACGCATAACATTAAAAATGTTCTGGTAAGTATTTCATACACAAGACTATTAGTGTCTGTGTACAAGAGTTTACAATGATCATCCATTTCACTTTGCATAAAATCATAATGAAATTTGCATACGAGTATTTTTGATAGATCCAACACACACAATCCCACGCAAATTGGTTTTTTAATACATATATCAGTGCGCAATAATTGTATAGCTATCAGATTCTCGTCAAATATGTCACAACTATGAAAATTCGGTCGTGCAATATAAGCCTCGGCACCATATCTTCCTTCCCATTTATTGACAAGCTTAACATCAATGCGATTGCGCATATTTTATATCGTTTTTCCGTAGATGTCATCATTAAATAACTTATACTGCATCATTTCGAACTAATTCTTAGAATTTTGACGCTTTCCACTAGTCAAGTCTATACATTTCTTTAACAATGGACTCTGATTGAATTGTAAGACTCTGTGAATATGCATCATCTTAAGGCCCTGACTAGCTGCCTGCTAGAGGGCGCAATAATGTAAAACCTAACGTTTTTTTTCGTACAGAGTAGTGAGTAATTTTTTTTGTTTGGCTCCCGGAGGGGTCATATGCTTAGCACAGAATGGTAAATCTTTATGAGCGTTGTGAAGCGTTTTGGGATACTCAATATAAACTTTATGTATATAGCCGACTTCAGCATCATCTGCTACGTTTAAAATACCCAATGAGTTGAGGTTTTTAATCTATTTGAAACCTCCATAAGGCAAAGACCTCGTCATGGCCTATCCATAGAGGTTGTTCACATTATAATATATGAGATATTTTTCATCCTTATCTTCTTCATAACCTTCTGTAATATACATATATTATATGACTTAGCATATCGATTACAGCATTGTGAAATACCACAAGTTCCGTGCTTTATGAACATAACCATATCAATATCAGTCAACAAATTTAGTTTTACCTGTAATTCATATCTACATTAAACGCAAACCTGTTGGAAAAACAAAGTATTTTATTACGATTTATACTTCAAAAATAATTTCTAACCTTCGTATACTTTAACATGGCGTCCCAGGTTAAACCAGGTGTTGTATATTAATGAGCTGGGTCTAATTCGTACGCCTCAAGACAATTCTTACGAAAATTTTCGAACACTTCGGCGAGTAGCAGAACGTCAGTCTTCAAGTATAAGTCAGAATATTGCCCTAGTGTTTCAATGTTGAAAGTTTTCCAGATATTTTTTGCATGTCCATACTCTTCATCAATAATATGAGCTTCATATAAGCTGCTATAAAAATCTTGTTTTGATAATAACTTTCATTCTTCTAATTTTTCAAAAGAAGATGTGTAGTCATGAGGAAGTACACTATCCTTTTTAATAAATTTATTTGATCCATAGAACATTTATCATCATTTGAAAATACTGTTTCTAACATTTTTAATTCGTTTAAATAAGACGAAAATTTATCAAGTGATGATGCCAAAAATTGGTAAGAATCTATAAATCGCAGATTAAAATCCGTTTTTTCGACGAATTGTTTGAATGAAATATATTTCTTTTTCGTCTGTGGTAAAAGTTGAACTCTTCCTGGGAAGCATGTAGTAAGTTCTTTGATAAACAAATGATAATCGTAACCACTCAAGTTCTGAAAAATTATAGGAATCCTTCTCAAATCTTGATAATTTATATTACATTTGATGTGTGCGGGACCACGGAACCTAAAAAAAAAAAAAAAATACTGTATGGTTCATTCAACAGTAAGTTGCATAATATAAATAAATAGGCTTTCATTCCGGTGAGGTGACAATGATCTCTTACTTTTTAATTGTCTAAACTGAAGAGATGGTTACATATATGACATAGACAGGCTTTATCATAAATAATTTGTTCTTCTGGTGACAACTCGATCATTTTGAGGTTTTTGTACATTTCCTATAGTTTCCAAACAAGGAGATGAAGACTGTCGACAGGTTTAACCATTTCGCAGGTGTCTCATCATTTTCATCATTTTGTATGTAGCTTTTACATTCTGATTTGCTATCATCAACACTACATTTTATAAAATATCCGATACTATGCGTGGTATGACGTTGATACGCACGTTCATTTTCCACAGGTTCCAATAAACATTCAAAGTCTGCATGAGCAACAAAAGGTACTAGGTTCTTGCAAGTAAAATTTTTAAATTCAAGTATATGCTCATTCTTTTCCCTGGTGGGTAGGGGTATTTTGCAGCTATCCATATTTTTACAATCTACTTTATGCAGTTCCAACTTTTGTTTGGATCAATGATACTGGAAGCAGCGATGACAGATATATGCTTCATGTTCATGTTCAGATAACTGTGTACGTACGAGACGAGATAAATTTTTTATCCATACGTAATGATATTCATACACGATATCATTATTGTCAACAATTCTATTTGTATCATCATCTTATTTACTATCTTGATGGAAACTTTTGACTAGTAAAAGATTACCATAATTTTCTTTTTTGTTTCCTGTCAGATGAGTGGGAAAAATATCGTATGTATTACGTTTTTTTTTTATAAAATTTAAATTGACTGAAATATTGTTTTGATTTTCAAATTTAAAAATTTTTTAGGGTTCACGGGAAACTCGATACCACTAAAATTCAACTCTTTCTCATATTTTAAATAGTTAGAAACACGATTAGGATTTTTTTTTCAGGGTATATCGCTGACAAAATAGCCCATTTAAAGCATTGATCATCAACATTCATTACATCTACGCAAGCATGCTTTTTCTTCATAAAATCAGGTAAGTCTATAAAAGAACTGCCTCGCATAGGATTTAATTTAATAATATCAATAACCAAATTTAGAATTAAGCGTAACGCCCAGCTGGATCCTTTGTCTTCAAAATCATCCATACTTTTCTTAATTGGCAGTTAAACATTAGCATCAAACCAATCACTTAAGTCTGTTGTGTGATAGATAGCATGGGATTTCGTATTTAAGTGTTTTATATCTTCATTTTCAACACTATCTTTAACCATCATATACTGAGCTGCCAATACCGTGTTGACTTTTAACGCTTGGTGATTGTCAACTGATCTCTGTAATCGATTGACGAACTGTTTTTTGGCGTCTTTAAAAAATTTTGCAGGTCTAAATGTTTTAAGTTAACTATTTAAGCGGTTGTGATTCGATTTTCAAATGCACTTTGTACATCAAGCATACTTACAGGTGCAACATTATCAACAGCGGGACCTGCTGCTGCGATACCTTCACCTTGAACGTATGCTGCAGGATTGTTTTCTTGCATAAAACATTCCGGCTCATTTTCAAATGCTGCAACTACTGCAATAATTTCTTGATCTCTGTCAGATACGAAAAGTTCGGATTCATTCGTAAATATTTTTGCTGCCTCCATCACTTCTAAACGATCGTAAAGTAGCTGTACAACAGAACTTAGTAAAGTCACAGCAGATTCAAATAATTGTTTTTCTGACGTCGATAAATCGCGTCTTCGACTAAAAATATTAGCATCCCTAATAACTGTAAGACTATTATCTAATAATCTTTGAACATGAGTATTATCAACTTCACTATTGATTACTTGTTGATATGATTGCCACAAGCAATGAGCTACATCTTTAAAATATTGTGCAGTAGCCATAGTCGAATCGTAAGAAGGATGTGCATTAGTCAAAGCATGGTGTAGGAATGAGTCGTTTGAGCGAAATGCGCTAACAATATATAGTCTTGGACTTTTACGGTAAAAAAGGATGAAATAAAAAAAAAATTTACTAGGAGAAGAAAAATAGAAAATAAGGAGGGGGGGGGGCGGTCTTGATCCAGAGAGTATATAATGTAGCTTGGTTTAGCTGCAGCGTTTATTTTCGACTGAATAAAGCATATTTTGCCACGTAAAGATGGAATACATTGTAGATATTCAGGGTTTCAAGACTTCCAGCAACGCTTTTATTTTTAAAGAAATTTCTTCCATTGAACTTAGAAGAAATAAAGATTGCATGCCAGTTGTTTTTGTACTCAAGCCACCTTTTGAATGGGAGACTTTATCAAATGAGGAAAAAAGACAAAATCGATGGTTGATAGCTAATTTTTATGGTATAAACTGGAATTTTGGAAACATTGCATATGATGGAGGGATTAACGTTTTTAAAAACGAGCTGATTGACGTTAACAAGGTTTATGTAAAGGGTCTCAAAAAAAATATCTTCAAGAGATGCTACCCTGCACGTATGTTTACTCGTTTTAACTTATAAAACATGTAATAATAATACATTTGTAAGTTACTCATGCTGTCTGAACTTTCAGAGTTATTGATATCAAGAAGTATGGTTGCCCCTCGCTTGCAAATCTGACCGAAGACTATTTGCCATGCAAATACCATAGCTTCAGCATTGACTTATCATGTGCTATAAGAAATGCACTAGCAATGAGAGATTGGATTCAGCAAAAAAAAGTTCTCAACTTAACGTATGAAGTAGTTTTTTCTAATTCATTTTAAATAATTTTATTACAAATACTTTTTCAAACAATAATACTGGCTATTTATTTTTTAATTTTAAAATAGAAACTCTGTTGAATCGTATATGATGATGGGTGCAGCGCAATAAAGAGCAATTATATTATAAATACAAATACGTTTTATTATTTTCTATTACATGTACTTTTTTTTACAAATAAAGTAATTTTTCAGGTGTTAGATTCTTACGACTTCGTAATTTTTTTTTTTTTTTTACAACTGCACCACATTCATTCTCTTCAAAATGTATCTCTTTATTCTTCTTACACTTTCACGATTTATTATTTGTATGATTTTTTTTTCTTCAGCCAAACGTTTTTTTTTCTTTGCTTTTATTTTTTCTATTTTTTCTGCAGTTTCTTGCTTTCAAATTTTTTGTTTTCATTTCATTCGCTTTTGAACCAGTTTTGGCTTCTCTTGCATAATGATTTTAGACAACTGATTTTGAAGAGCTGCCTTAACCCTTGACCCCAAAATAGCTACATCCTCTTCATTCCATTCTTCGTCTGGATTAATTGAAAAAGAAATTGTTGGCGCAACTGTTGACGAAATAGTAAACGGTTGCGGTGACAGTGATGATTGTGGTAGTTGTATGCACTGTGGTATGATGGACGGTGTGCTTTCAGCACATTCTTCTGTGTATGCCGATGATGATTCCGCCATTTCCTCTGTGTATGTCGATGATGATTCCGTCAAATTCTAGTTCTGATCGAGCCACCATAAAACAGATGGTAAAGATGGAACTTGGGCATCTGCGAAGCAATCTAACCGATCGATTTGTGTTGGATGCATGGGTTCTCCATTTTCTGTCGATGGAGACAATAATTTAAAATGATTATAGAATACAGTAATAGAATATTATTTAAAATTTTTTTTTGTTACCGTTTTCCACTGCTGCCATTATTTCTTCAAAATTATTTTCTTCAGCTTTTTGAGCATCTGATGATTCCTCAGCTGCAGCTGCTATCTCTTCAAATGGCGATACTGCTTCGGCTGCAGCTTCTACCGCTTCTATCTCGGCTAATGCTGGTACTTCCTTAGCTGCGACTTCCATTTAAGGATCTGCGGGTTCTTCAAAATCTCTGGCGTAACGTATTAGAGCCCGTTGCAGGAGTCGTTCATGATTTCTCCTGATATCCGAAGCTGCTGTCTTGTTCATCATTTTACCCTGTAACACGCACACACACACAACAGAAATAAAAATAATACCCAAATTATTTGAATTAATTATATACTATCAAGAAAAAAGTCATATTAATAAATCTCCCAGCATCATTTCTGCGCCGGGAGTAAGAAAATATATTTTAAATTTTAGCATCATTTCTGCGCCGAGGGTAAATAATAATAATTTTGTAAAAAAAAAATGTTTTTGTACACTCAGCATCATTTCTGCGCGGAAGGTAAAAAATAATTTAAAAAAAAAAACAAATTTGCTCATAAACTCAGTATCATTTCTGCGCCGAGGGTGAATAATAATTTTTCTTACCATGGGCACAAAGTGCGGCAAGCCCTTTGCGCCCTTGGGCGGAACTTTGGGCCCAAAATTGCACTTTGTGCCCTGGATAAGAAAAACATTATACGCACCTCGGGCACAAACGCACACCAACAGCGCCCTTCCGGCGCTATTGTTTGTACTTTGTGCCCTAGGGGCGTAGTGTACTATTGTAAAAAAATATTTGCTTCTATACTCAGCATCATTTCTGCGCCATGGGGGAAACGAAATTAGTAAAAAACATACATACCTTGATCAGACAGGTGTGAGTCAAGGATTTCATGAAATATCTAGTAACTTTTCACTTGTGCGTATGCGGTGTGCACTTCTCCAGATGATGGTGCCGCTACGAAGGATGCCATGTAACTAAGCACTGGGTAAAGGTATGGATAAAATATATGTAATTTTCAAAAAAATACTATTTTTAAAAAAATACTATTTTTTCTCCAGACTTTAAAGGTAATTTCCTCACATGTTCACCATTGTCAAATAATATTATTGCAGTATCAAGATCATCGGCTAGTTATCAATCTTTTTTAGAGTTTAACGCGCTGACTGCCGTGGAAGTCACCCTCGACCAGCCAACAGAACCTCCGACACTTTTATTCACCAAGGAGTTTGAGGAGTTTGAGGAAATGTTAAAGATTGAAATGTCTACGTTTCCACAATCATTAAAGCATATATTGTTTGGTAAGTCGTTAAATGAAATGTTTGAGCCATTTCAATTTTTTTTACTTGTATTTTTGAAATTATTTTAGAGGAAGATTTCTCTGCCGTGGTAGATATGGCAACACCCGTAATCGACTTAACAGAATCAATGGAAGCCGTACCACCATCATTGGAGCATGTGCTTTTCGGTAAGCTATTAGAATTAAATCTTTGAGTAAATCTAATTTTTTTTTGTACCAATATTATCGAAATTATTCTTATAGGAGGATTTCTCTGCTGCGGTAGATACGTCGATATCTGTTATCGACCTACATAGTCATCGGAAGCGATACCACCATCATTGTAGCCTTTGTTTTTCGGTGTGTTATGAAAATCATACATCTCATTTACTTTAATTCAACTATAATATTTTAAAAATCATTTTCAGAGGATGATTCCGCGGTAGACATGTCGATACCTGTAATTGACCTTACGGAAAAAACTGCGATACCACCATCATTAGAGCATTTGTTTTTCGGTGAGTTGTTGGAATTGTACTATGACACGAGTGCGATTAGCAGCATCAGCTACGTTATCAATAGAATGTAGAAGAGTTAAAAAACTTCATATTACTCTACTCATAGAAGAGTTCGCAAATAAAAATGTGAATCGCCTAGAACGATTTAGTAATAAGTAAGAACTTTATAATCTTGTGACGTATCCAACACTTAATTTGAGAATTATAAATAAAATTGATTGTATTTTAATTGAAAACGTGCTATTTGTTTATTGCTTAGAAATTATTTGTGTTTCGCCGGCAAAAAGGTTTACGTATCAAAGTAAAGTTAACACACAAGCAATAAATGCTGCTGCAGAATCTTGATTATAGACTATGGTAAACTTAGGCACCCTTATGCAAGTTAGAGAATCTTGGACATTGCCCCAATCAAATAAACAGTGATTCAGCCGCAGAATTTTCCACTCCTTAGTCTTTGCGCATACCAAATATATGTTTTAAAAAAATGGGGCCCCATAGAAATATTTGCGGGGGGGCCTCTGACTTCTCAGCTACGCCTCTGCCGGGCAAAAGAGCATTTGAGGAAACTGCCTACTTCTAAATTGCCTTTGCACTCGTTTAATAGACCAAGATCCAATAGTACGTTACATTACAAGGAACGAAAGTTGAACATTCCTCGGCTTTGCCTCGGGGGACAATTACCCCACCGGGAATGATAATTGACTATCGTTCCGAGTAATGTTTACTATTTTTCTTCCTGATCGGTCGAAAATTTGTTGCCGAACCGTAAGCGCAAGTCGAAATCGTTCAAGGGGCGCGGAAGTATAGTCTGCTTCGCAGCCGCAGCCATGTTTTTACTTTCGTCCCTCCAGGCTGCCATTTACCTATATATACAAGTCCATACTGCTATACTTCAGCAGCGCGTATGATCGTTTATCGTAATAAGTATGGTATATTGGCGCTGCAAAAGCAGGCGAGCAGGGGCTCTACCCAAGTCAGCGATGTATGGCAAAATCTCAAATATCTATCGAAAATTTCTATTAAGTAAGAGTGATGCGCATGCGCAGTTAAAAAATTTTCGATATGAATTTTCGATTGACAGTTGATGACAGCTGATGGGCAGGCCAAGACAAATTATCTTTTATGACAATGATCCAGTATCATGTGTGTTTCTGTTTCTGTTATGCTGAGGTTGCATACGATGTAACGAGCTTGCTGTGAAGGGCAAGGGGCTGTTTAACTTCATTATATTCTGTACACAATCGTTCTATTCTGCAGTAATATGATAATCAAATTTACAAATCTACTTAGAAATATTTTATTTTTATACAATTAACATTATTTAGAAATCATTTGAATTACCAGTAACTTGATAATAGTAATAATTATTGATATTACCATTATTAGTAACATTTTGAATTTTAACATGACAATCTGTGTTACGAATTGGTTGCACGGAGTAGTTTTCATTTTTATTTGTAAAAGTATTAAAAATTGGTTTTTTAATTTTGCGATTCTTGTTTGCTGGAATTTCTGGATCAAATTTTAGATTGACGGCGATTTTTTCGTAAAAAGTGTGCAATTAGTATCGTTTGCATTTTTGTTGCTTTATAAAGCTGATTGCAGTTGCTTTTTGTTTCTAGTTGTAAAATTTATTGTTGCACTCCGAGGGACAATGTTTTTGTCCTCACATTGATCCTTCCAGGAATCACAAAAACTCCCTATCATAAATTAAATTAAGATACTTCTTGAATTTCATTCCCATCAATATGTAATAAATTTTATCTGCTCGTTGACGGTCTGTTCGGCAAATCATTAGGATTATTAGTCCTGTTTTTATGGGTAGTGCCATGATAAATACACTCTTTGCTGATCATGGATTCAGCTATGTATCCAGTAGCTACTTAATCTGATTGCCAGCCTCCCAATTGTTTAATAATCGTCATATTAGCACCAGCATTTGACAGCAGTGTAGCAGAGGTCCTGCGAAAGTAATGACTAGTGTATCTTGATAGATTTTCCAGTCCAAGATCAGTAGCAATTACTGAAGGTGTTGAACCAATCTTATTCTTTCCCATAACTTGACTATTACATTTGCCATTGATGAACTGGGCAAAAAATGTACCTGAAAACTCATAAGGAGGCAACAATGAGATGTACATTTTGATTTTTAAATAGATCAATGGTCCTATATTGAAACTTTTTATTGAAATAAGCCTTTTTATCATAGACTGATACTGAAAATTCGCCATTAAAATCTTCAACATGATAGTATTTCATTTGAGTAATCTCAATACATCTCAATGCAACACAAATACGACATACAAGTAAAATCTGAAAAATTCGTAAGAATGTAGAATATGTTTTGAGGTTGCGGAACTAAGAAATTTCTTTTGCCCCTAAATAGATATGGTCATCTGCGTGGTCTATAAATTATATAACGTTTTTTAAAGTAAGTAAAGCAATTTTTTTGCTTTGTGCCCTTTGGAGTTGTTTTTGAGGATGGCGTTTAAGTTGATACATTTATTAATATCAATGTTATGATTAATGTTAAGCATCTTTTTAATATGGACCAAACACTTTATGAAGTATTTTGATTTTCGTTTTCCTGCAAATCCTTGAAACAACAAATCAGGACCCTGTATTCAAAAGACTTCGCTTTGTTGGTATTTCATTATTTCCTGAACGTTTCATAAACTAATTTGTAACGATTAGCAAGTTTAGTGCGTATTCTTTCTTGATGTACAACTATCTGTACCCCCTTATCAAAATCACGAATCAACTGATTTTCATTACTGCTTTTACTAGATAAATAGTCGTTAAACCTATCGAATGATATCTTGCGTAAATAAATACAACTTTGAAGGCTGCAGTCAAGAACTTTTTCTTCATCATCGAATCAATTTGGATAAAACTTTACAATGTACGAGATATAGGGACATGAGCATGATCGATAGGGAGAGCTGCTGGGAGTTGAATTATTTTCCATCCGCTTGGCTAGGTGGCACGCAGGTAGAATTGGAAAATCGACTTCCGACGAAGATACGTAGGGAGGTAAGTTGAATTTCCGACCAAAGTAGGAAGACAAATTAATGAATACCAACTCTGACCTGGATGAAAACGACAATCACGTATTTGTATTTCTAGAAAAAGTTGATGTATAGTGTCGTTGATTGATAGCTCAAAGTCAACAAAAAGGGTCGATGGTTTGAAAGATGGCTTATTTCTTTTTAACTGAGATCTAATATCAAAAATACATTTTTATACTATTAATTTTTTTATCCGGTAGCAGAAACAAAGCTGATACAATTTTAACATTACTACGTTGACAATGTACTTTGAATAGTTGTTGAAAGATTGCACGTTAACTGTCAAAAGTGCTGCCTGTATAAGTGTTACATGATAAAAAGATATTGGTAACCTAAATCCCACTCATAACTTAAATTTCGAGCCTCTTAACCCAGTTAACCGGAGGCACAGCGAGTTAATAATATAGTATCAAATATATTACTATAAAAATAATGACACTAATCAAATTCCATGCTGTTTAACCTATAAATCCGGGAAGCAGCAAATGAATAATATAGTAACTAATAAATTATTATAAATATACCGACATAACTTAAAAGGACGTGTGAGGGACTTGGTATATTTAGCGCGTAGTGTTGCCAACCTCATATAGCAAAAATATAGTCAGTACCTAACCTTTCAGACAGTAAATATCCGAGTTGTAAGTCCGGCCAGTCTTAACAGATTTCGTTAGTGTGATTCTCACAACTAAATTTTACAACTTCATACATCGCTTCGTATTAGTATAGTTATTGTGGATGTATTTTCAACAAACTTCAAAACCTCTATTCATGCCATTTTAATGATGATTATGCCAAGATTACTATAACTTCATGTTATGACTGTTCATATAAAAATTTTGTTTTATAGAGAATGTCAGTTTTGCCATATTTTTATTCTAGATATTTGATTGTGTCTCTTAAATTACATTAAATTTTGTATTAAAAATAGGTACTTAATTCTATACATAAACGGATATTATGTAAACAGACATAAACGATTATGTCTTTTATATAGACATTTAAAAGATTCGTCTTCTAATGGAGACTTAATTGTATGTTGTAATAGACATACAGTTTGGCATCTTGAATCGTCTTAATTTTCGTACATGATATCTCTGATTAGATTAATGGCTAAATGCTTTACGATGATATTTTATATATTTCCAATTTAAAGGTTCGATCAGTGTAGTATTGTAGTGTGCTACTAAAAAATAAAAAAAATTAGTTATAAATGGCTTTTTAAAATTACTTTAAATTAGTTGGTACTGAAACAATTATATTGTTTAAAAAAACCTCTACACAATTAAATTAAAAGACACTATTGTTTTATTTTAATAAATATAGCCATACCACAGTACTGTTTTGTCTTAAATGTTAAAGTTTATAATATATGAAAGTATTTTCTGCCATTGCCTTTTATGAGTTATTGCTACATAGACTCTACTATGAAGTGATTTTGTTTTTATCGATACCATTATTTGGCATATTTCCCAAGTCCACCTATAAATTCAGAGCTATCCGTATGTGCAGAAGTGGTATCTTTCTATTTAAACGTAAGGACTTTGAATTTTCTATATCTTATATAGATTTTCTATTTGATATGAATTGCATCAAAAGTTTCTATTTGCACATTTTTTTAATATGCAAACTAATTAAATAATACTTAGTCTGACATCAATAATATCCCTCATTTGGTCAACTTCCATCGAAACAGCTGATTCAATAAAGTGCAAAACAACTCGCTAACCAACATATCAGCAAGTAACGTCGTGATTTTATTTACATGTATTCAGTATGACAAGGCAATGCGATTTTGTGATGAAATAACACTTATAGTAAATAAAGGCCGGATGTGGAGTGCATATCTTTATTGATAACATGACAATCGTCGACGTTTCGCTGTTCACAGACAGCCTTATCAAGACATAA
>JAPYYV010003853.1:0-17557 GCA_030522625.1 Copidosoma aretas
GATAGAATTGAAAGAGTATTCTAATTTTTATAATTTAGTTGTATGACAACCGTCATTGAATTGAGTAAATCCATCCGACGTGCGTGAATCTTTAGCCTTTAAAATTTTCTTTTATATGATATGCTATAGCCATTTGTAAAATATTGTCACCTTTGGTAAATATTTAGACGCTAAACGTGGAGAAGCAGCGCTAAATGAACGCGCTTGATGCATGTGATCTATTTATCATTGTTATAAAACTAAATAAAAACTTTACATGTTTTTTTTTCAATTTTTAGGCAGTAGACGTTAAAACGTAACGCCGCATAAACGCGTTCGACGCACGTGTTTTTTTCGCCTTGTTAAATTTTTTATCTGTGCTTGTTCAATGAAGTGGCAGAATCTTTTGAATCTTTTTGTTCGATTCTCACTGAGCAAGCGTTAAAGAGTTACGCTAAACAAGCGTGCCTGAGGCGCGTGATCTCGCCATTTTAAATTTTGATTCTTTGATATTTAAATAAAGTTGCAAAAATATTAGAAACCTTTTGAATAAATTTATACTCACCAAGTACGGTTACTTTTTGAACTGTACAAGAATCTTGGAGTATACTTTTGTGTTGTTAAAAATTGGCATAACAAATTTATTAATGTGTTTATTATTATAAAATAAGATAAATTAAAAATTTTAGTTCATCTTTAAAAAGATAAAATTATTTTTAAATAGTTTGAAATAGTAATTATCGATGAAGTATCATTTAACTATTAACACCGAATATTTATTCTTTTTATGGAACATTGGTATAACTCTTGTACAGTAATTAATATGCAATAGTATAACTAACAAGAATAGTTATTACTAATTATAAATAAACGAATGTATTTATCAAAAGTTTATTCATCGTTAGAGTTTGAGACTCAGCTCACAGTTGATGGGTTCGGAATTTTGGGCTGTGCTATTTAAATTTCCCGCCGGTAAGGTACTGGTCAGATCTCTGCAGTCGGTAACACTGTACTCCGATATACTCACTGTTCCCTCCTTCTTAAAAGTGGACAATTAAGTGCCTGCCTCCTGAGTCTAAGTGCTCTGTGATTGGACAGATTCCTCGATGTTTAAATTAACAATATCTCGGAAATTATGCATAGAATCGAGATATGGTCCAAAGCTTTTCAAGAGCTTTTTATCAGCTTAATTTCGTAGTGTAGTTTTCCTGGCTGGATAAATTATTTTTAAGTATTTTTCTACTTTTTATGTTCTAAGTACAAACTTTCTTTTTATACGAGCAGCCATTATTAGTCTGGATCGTCATCAATGTTACATTAAGGCGAGTAGCTTAAAGTAGTACAGGTTCTTTTCACCCAGAACAAATTGAATTTCCACAGAGCTAAATATTTAAGTAAAAACTTATTTATGTGGGTTTATAAAAATGTCACTTATCTAACAGAAAAAACCTTCCTTAATATCATGTGAGACATACGGTGGTTGAGACTGAGAATTCGCTATGTGGCCGTAGTATCAATGCTGAAAATAATAAAAAAAAGTTATCTATGGAATTTTCTAAATAAATCTCTTTGTTAACTTTTACAAAACGAGGCTGTCTGTTTTAATTTGCCCTTTAAAAATTCCATTGTATAATAGGTTAGTTTATTGCAACAAGTTGATGAAGCATCTTTATCTTAAGGAAACCTTAAACAAAAATAAAATTTGTGCAGAAATATTGCATGGTTATAGTTTAGGCTAAGAAAATCTGACTGAAAAATGATTTGGGAAAGAAAATACGGCCAGGTTAACATCAAGGGAATTTAATTTCAACGAGCAAATAAATACTTACCGCATTGAACGTTGCAGCCATTGCAGATCAACTAATCTTTGGATGTTGCGGTGCTTGTCTTGTATTTCGGTGTGATCCCTCCTGATTTTTCTCCAAACAGCCGGTCAGCTTGTAACATATGGATGGAGAATAACCTTAAATAGACGTGCAATGTCGTGCAAATAAATATTGGAACCTCACTACTCTAGACTATGCACGCGCACATAATTTTTTGCGATACACTGATTGAAAAGATTTTAATTTACAACTCTTGTCAATTTAAATACCGCTTACAAAAACTCAATGAAATCTCGTAACAGCGGGGATAAATCTCGGGGCTATTAACATGTACATTTATAGTTACTGAGCAAAACACAAAACAAATACTATACATCATACATGTTTGATGTTGTTTGCATAGTAACTAAATTTACACATTGATTAACCGACTCACTAGATTTACTGGATTACTAGATTTTTTTGAGCATTTGTAAGTGCTATTTCAATTAACAAGAGTTGTTCATTAAAATCTTTTTAATAAGTGTATCGCAAAATGCATAGTCTGGTGTAGTGAGGTACCAATATTTATATGCACGACTTTGCACGTCTTTCTAAGGTTATTCTCCACCAATGTTTTGCAAGCTGACCGGCTCTTTGGAGAAAAATTAGGAGGGATTACACCGAAATACAAGACAAGCACCGCAGCAGCCGAAAATCAGTTGATCTGCAATGGCTACAACATGCAATGCGGTGCATTTACACGACCGTTTTTGGACTTCAGCGCTCACACCAGCTCTTGTATTTGCAACCATTTTATCTACTCGGACTCTTATATCAGCCGCTATAGCTTTAAGCTCATGCTTAATAAAGGTGGTGGACCATTGCACGCACCAGGTCAGCATTTATTTGCTCTTTGAGATCAAATTCCCTTCATGATAACCTGGTCGTGTTTTCTTTCGGAAATCATTTTACAGTAAGATTTTCTTAGCCTATACTATAACCATGCAATATTTCTGCAAGAATTATTTTCGTTTATAGTTTTCTCGAAATAAAGATGCTTCATCAACTTGTTGTTATTAACTAACCTCTTATCATTCAATGAAATTTTCAAGGGGCAAATTAAATCTAACAGCCTGGTTTTGTAAAAATTGACAAAGAGATTTATTTAGAAAATTCTAAAGATAACTTATTTTTATTATTTTCAGCAATGATACTTCCGCCACATAGAAAATTCTCAGTCGTAACCATGGGTGTGTAACTGCATGTCTCACATGATATTAAGGAAGATTTTTTCTGTTAGATAAGTGACATTTTTATTTACGGCTTCACCATATAACGATATTTTATCGATATCATCTCGTCTCGCATTGATTTTTCGAGACGATATCGAGACGATTTGTCCTTTTTTCTCGAGACAATATGGATATTCGTAAGGCAAGAATATTGATATTATTGATATCGACAGTTGAATTTGTCTACAAAATAAATTCTAATACTAATCAAAACACTTTAACAATAATCATTAAAAATGAAATTAGTTCATTAAATATTATTATTGTGATTAAAATAAAATGACTAATGAACAATACAAAAAATAAATGTAGTGAAGAGTAATATTTTTCTGTAATTTTGTTTATTGAACTTTACTAAGTTTATAAATTACTACTTACTTTTCATGAAGAGATCACTCATATTATTAATTTGAATAATTAAATTATTATGCAAGCTTGGCTTGATCTATATATTATTAAAATTAAATCCGCATATTTTTTCCTGTAACTTAGATTTAGACCATGAATTCATGCCCATAAGAGCTTTCAAAGATTAATTTTTCAATGAGGATCGATTGTTAGTCATCACCGATGAACCTTCTGAAAAAAACGTTCGACGGAAACAGAAGAGGCTTAAGAACTCAAAAAATCTTTAGCCATTTTTTCCAAAGATGGATAAATTTTTGTCATGTTTTTTCCACCACTCAATAATATCTGTGCCAGCTACCTGAGTGTCAGGAATAATAATATCTGAGCCCTAAGTGTCAACACTCTCAACGGTCAGAAGTGTTAATAAACCTCACAGGGGCCAGATCTTCTGAGTGCCTGGCCACCAAATACGAGTGTATATTACAGTGTATATCGTATCAATGTGTTGATGACCTCGATGACCGAGAACGACGTTACCGACGAGTAGTACACACTTTCATATTTATATACCTCGACGGATCTTAATTTGGAGCATAGATAAAAGTAACCACTCTAACGATAGCGTAATTGAGTAACGATTCTACAATTATATCTGTGACACAAACAATCACTTAGCAAAGTAATAACTGTTCATTTTGGAATTGAGGATTTTTTTACACAAAAAATAGTTAAAACATTTAAATTGCGTGGTTTCCGAACTAAAATCCGTCGAGTGTACATACACTCTCAAGGTGCATTTTTATAGACGCTAAAATCCAGCAACTAACGACTAGCAACTTGGTCACGTTGTCCGTCCAAAAAGCTCAACACGTCTAGCGTATATAAAAATGCACCTTCATAGTCTCATGGATACGCCGATACATTATCAGGATCCACCAGCCATAGAGTTCTCTGTACTCAGTTTTCTACCCATTGCCATTCACTCCGCATGGACCGTCAACTGACCAGCAGGAAATTGAAAAAAAAAAAAATTCTCGTATTGTATGACAACTTATATTTCCACGCGTAACTTCAAAGTGTTGCATGATTTTAATTTAGTCGTATTATAGCTATCTCTTGAGCGGTCATTAGTACAGCTCTAATCTTTTTAATGCATGCTTAAATTTTACATTGAGTGAAAGACTTATTTTGTTTCTTTTTTTCTTTTTTACAGAAATTTAAGAGTTATACCAGACACTTGTGTGAACTTGCTTTTTTCTTATTACTATGATAATTTAAATTGCTATGTATTTTTCGATATAAACGATACGATACGATATCGATATGATATTTTGCTTGATGATACGTTTACGAATGTCAAAACTATTTTATTCTCTAACAAAATATATCAGATTATGGGAGAATATAACGTTAGTCTACGTTTTGAATTGGCTCAAGGATTTTTATATATAACCAATGTTATCATTTTAAAATTGATTTGTATCAGCATTTTTTATTTTGTGATTTTTTTGAAACTAAAAATAACTACGACAAATCATTTGCATAAATAATTCATTCTACTCAGCAGGTATCAATAAAACTAACACGTCTTTGCTTTTAAAATTATTTTAATATTTATTATAATACATGCCCTTATTTTTCCATCCATTTGGATTGCACTCAACTTTCAAAATACATTGTTGTTTTTCACTTCTTATTGATTTTGTATGAGATCGTTTTCTCTTATCGATAGTTACATGGGTTACAAAATAATATATCTTACAGCTATCATTCGATCGCGGTAAGAATTGTTCAGCTGTATTTGCGTTTTTTTTCTAGTTGATACTTACTGCTGTTTTATCACCTACAAATTCAGCTGAAAATCGAGGTATGTGCTCCTGTACTTTTTGCTTTTTTGAGCTTTATTTTCAGCTATTGTTTGCAGCTATAGAATTTTTATAAATCTGATCATACAAAAACATACCTGATATCCTTTTGATATACACAATAGTAGTGGCCACAGTAGGTGTTATCATGCGGATGATAAAACTTACAGTGGGGGGATTGAGCTGATTTATTACAACTTCCAGCGATAACAATAATATATTTTATCAACTTACACGATAGCTAGTTCGTTATAATTTAAATAATTAAATAACCTAATAGACTTTAACCTAATAATTCGGAGGACGATAAAAAGTTTAAAAAAAATTATCTATAGTTTAAAAAACAATTATTAAGGAAACAAATATCAACAACTAGCAGAAAAAGTATTTAATAAAAAAATTAAATGACCTAATAGACTTTAATCTAATAATTAGTGGAAATCAATATAATAAAAGTTATTCATTTGAAAAAAAAATTATTATTCTTTAAAAAATTCAAGAACAAGCAACAAATACCTGGTAACGGAAATTAATTGACTTTCAATACTATTGCTGGTAGGAAAAATATTTATTTCCCGAATACATGATACATAATGACCCAATACCTCCGATTCGAGTGTTATTGCCCAAGTTGCAGATTTGATAAATTATCCATATCCTAATAAATAAATTCTAAGAATCTAATACGCTTAACCATTTGCAATGTTAAGTGTCACATGAATAATTAAAATCCAAAGTACATAGGAGACCTAATACAATCTAGTGTCTGCATTTATAATTGTTTAATAAACTATATATGTATCCCACTAAAATAATACTTACTGACCTAATGAGCTTTAGTGTATATACTTAATAAATAAATTATTCAATCCCGGCCGAGCAACTTATCAAAAGTAACCCAATACGATACACCGTCTGCTTTTATGATATATACTAAGTGACTTAGTACGCTTTAGTGTCTGCATTTAAGTTTATAAATCATCTATATTCTAGGCAATTGATCCAAAGTCACTTAATAAGTTCTAGTATCAGCCCTTTAGCTTATTTTGTAAATTATCTTTATCTCAAATACCTATTGCCAACTAACTCTTAAGCTAGAGTGTTTGCCCTTCTTATCAACAATTGTTTTAGTTTAGTAATTAACAGCTCATCACGAGTGACCTAATAAGCTCCAGTGTCTGCTCTTCTGTCAGATTTATTATTGTGGTCGACGATGGAGTAGCGCTAGAGTTGCAGTTTTGTCGATCAACGAGGTAGCACTATTTGGCGCTGCTAGTACTTGGATGGGTGACCGCTCAAGTCTCGCTGTTTCGCCGATGCTGCTGATTTCAAGGGTTGACTAACTGTTTCTTTTACGCTATGGCAACGCAATTATAGATGTGCAGGAGCTTGTCCTGGTGTTAATTCATGAACATCTGGTCGTGACTCAGGCGATACACCAATTAGTTGTAAGAATCAACCTAAAGTACCCAAAAACCAATGTAATCAAAGTTCAACGTATTATCATGAAATAATAATTTAACATAAGCCACTGTAGCTATAGAAGCCTTTAAGGACTTAATGAAGCTTTAAATATGTACACTACGCAAGAAGGTATTTATTTGAAAAAAAAAAAATTATAATAATAATACATATATTTAAATCATAATAGGCATCTAATCTCCTATGACCCAATACAGTCAACTCTTTATACTTTCGCTGGTGTAAAGCTACCTACTTATGCTTAAATAAATTGGTTTTCGATAAAAATGTAGTCAGTAAAGCCTACAGGTTCACTGGTCACTAACTACCAATGAAAAAGTTCTATTAATTAATGAATTATCCCGGCCTCTAGAGATCATGTAAAAACACCGTAAAAATTACATGATTTTCATGCAAAAATCACAAAAAAATCACATATGATTATCATATGATGATTTCTACCGACTTATCACGTGATAATTTATTTATTCATTTGGTTAAAGTCATTTCGGATAATTTTTTTTTCATGTACGTTATTTATAATTTATTTATTAATCATTATTATTATTCTTTATAAGAACAACTTTGTTTTCACTTTACTTACTCATAGGCCCTGGGTAACTAGCTTAAAGTCGGTTGAGCGATTTGGTTAAAAATGCTTGGGATTGATTTTATTGCTTATTTTTATTGTGTTTATTAATTGATTTATTCTTAATACTTTTCACGATAAACAACTTTTTAATCACTTATTTGCTGTCCACTGGGTTGCTAGATAAATGTCTGGTTATTCAGTTGAAGTTATTGGAGATTAATTTTTTTGCTCGTTATTTATTTACGAACTCATTTATTTACAACATCATTTTTATAATTAATATGTTTTTTCTGAGTTATTAGTCGTGTCCTAGATTTTTAGGTAATGTCTAATAAATTTGTGACCTCCGGTCATCTCACTAGAAAAAATGGTACATTTTTGTTTTAAATAATTAGTTAATAATTAAGTTAGACAAGTTGACTTGGGTATCAAAATAAATATCAAAACTATATAACATTGTTTCCCCATTAGAATATTCTAGTTATAATTTATTTTATAATTTTTGTTTGTCAGATGTTTAAATATTAGCACCTAGTACCACGGAAAGGAGCCTTTAGTCTCTTGCAGATGAGTAGCCGCGGCAACTTAGAACATCATGCCACCCGTCATAGCCAATCAGAATTATTTCATACCTTTCAGCAGAATGACGTCATCGAGCCGCCTAGAAACCGAGGTCTTATGCTACATTAAGCCGCTCTCTCTAGGAGTCTCTTGGCGGCGACGATTCTGCTCAGTATGCTCTAAGGTGTTACCTTTCGGTATCCTGCTGCCAGATGCTCGGAGACTCATAATGGCGCCCGTATATGGTGAACAAGTACTACGACTTGTATTTTAATGCATGAGCACATTTATGTTTCTTCCTTATATTGGAGACATTTTCACGATAGTGCCACGTGGAAGTTGGAACGCCAATTACCTTTAATTTAGTAATATTTTATTTGTTAATGTATGGCACTTAACGTACTTATTAATATTTTTTGTTATAGTAAATCGTTTTAAGTTGATTTTATATTATTTACACGGAATCATAATTATTGATTAATTAATTACCTTTTGTATTACAATCTACGCTAGGTAAATTCAAATGAACAATCTCAAATTTTGTTCTTTATTTTTCTTTTATTACAGCTTTCATGCTGTCATGTGTATGAAGGCATTATATAAATATAGATGATTTATTGTATTTAATGTTTTATTTTGTCATTCTTTACTTAATTTACCTATGTAATGAATCAACAATAACATTATGTAACTAATCGCGGGAATGTACAACTGATGCACTATTAATGGAGAAGGTAAGGTGAAGTAATAATATTATATCTGGGGTCGGGAAATACCATCCAGCACCCGGGACCGTTCCATTCACCAATCTAAGTTAAAGATGACAAGCACCCATACCTCTTCTTCTTTTCTACCTAATCATATTCCAAGGGAAAAGCTGGGAGGGTTAAATTATAATGTAGTCGATGATTATATAAGTATACGAATATATAATGAATAAAGAGTGTTAGTCAATTCCGAATATAGTCATATCACTCACCCATGACCTGATCAATTGATTAAAATAATCAATAATTAACATAAAACATAGAACCTATGTTTTTATGTACAGTAAACAAAAAAGATTCGTTCCGAACGTGTCCAGTGAATGGCAACGTCACATCATTTTCAAATTCAGCGTCAAGATTCGGCACATACTTTACGGTGTGTCTGCTAGTTTGTGTTTACGTTTGACAGTCAAGTTGACACTATATTTCCACAGGTTACACTCATAAGTAAGTGTTTTTAATCAACTTTAAAAACTGTAGAAAAACAAAAATAGTCTATAAGGGAAAATTTGCATACACAGCTGCTGATGGACTTACCCAGGCATCCTATCTTAGCCTCTCCTCCTCCACCTCCTGTGCCTGTGCACCGTGTTCTCATTCAAGGGCCACAGCCACTTCAAGGTCCACGAGAGCATGGCCATGGCGGAGCACGCCCAGCGGGTCGACGTGATAAGCGGCTACCCGCGCACCGAGCCCCTGCCCAACTACAAGGATGTGGTGAAGCTCGAGGCGACGCAGGCCAAGATGCACATAGACTGCGGCGAGGTGCTCTCGCGCTCTTTTATCAAGGACGCGGTCCATCATACCTGTCGGGAGTTGTGCGAGCGGCTCAGCCATCAGTAGATGCCCATTAGCTGACACATCCTCATTTCCAAGGAATACTTAGCGTGCCAACCGCGGTTTCACCATTTAGCCAGGTGCTCTGGCCCCCACCCCACGAGATTCAGATTTTGATACTCTTTGTCGCAGCTGTCGAGTTGGTTTGTGTTCATGAAAAAATAATCACTTTTATTTTTACATTTTATGTTAACCATCTCGATGCTTTTGTATTTTTACATTGTTAACAGGTATCAGTTTCAATAGGATACTGGTTCATTCCATCGAATCTGGATGAGAGCTATCCATACTTGCCCTATGATGATTTCACCAACCTCAAACAAGTATATTACAAAGGCATATATAAATTAATCTATATTTAATGACTATAATTGATATACGTATACTGAATGCTTTTCGATTTCGTTCTAGTTACAACTGCGAGCACCAAGTCACAAATTTCTATCGATACAGATAACTAGAAGAACGTATATATTGTGACTGTAGTTCTGTGTTTTCTTAATCTCCTTAAGAACTTTCTACGTTTTATTATTGTTCCATCGTGATTATTATTAATAAAATTTTTAAAAATTATTTATATTCAGAATACAGTCACGTAGTATTGATTTTTTATACGAGGATAATATATTTTTTTATACGCACAATTAAAAACGAATAAATCTGATCATTTTTATACAAAGTTAAATGCATTTATTTTAGCATATTAATGCAACAAAAGAGAGCACGATAATATTTAATTATACATAGCTATTAATAGAGAAGTAATCAATAACAACAGCGTTGATAGTAAATATTTTGATCTCTTTGAGATATTCACACGACCAACATACACTTTGAACTAACAAACATGATACCAAGTGATTAATAAATCTTAATCTCCATCTTGAGGTTGAAATCTTGCGGCATTAGATGAATGAGCAATGAGGAAGTTACGTTATCAACTAGTTGTCTAACTACTATCCGTTTGACGCAATTAATTGATTGATTCGTGTCGGCATAGAGTTTGTCAAATTTTGGAAAAAATCTAAGTTATTTTCAAGATTTCTCCAAGATTCCCTCACTTTCGCATGCAGTTTATCAGCATTTCTTACGTCTCCAGGTCTCCAGTTTTTCACTATCGCTGCCCGATTGTTTTCTATTACTTTTAGATCCGGCGATCTCGGTGGCCATACTAAGCGTTGCATCCGCGGATGATCGGTATACCACTGTCTTACGTTTCTTGCAGAGTGTACTGCACTATTATCCTCAGAAATGCAAATTATTTCCTGATCTGGGAATCGTTCTTTAACCATGGGAAAAAGAGCATTGCTAAGAATATTAAAGTAAGTTACTGAATTCATGGGTCTTCCAACATCAATAATTTCCCCTGCAAAACGGCCACATTCACAAGCCCAGTACACCTGTGTGTGTCTTCCACTGTGTCTTTGTGCCTGTACATACAGTGGATTTATGCGGGTGTTATCAGGTCTCCATACTCCAAATTTCCCATCTCTGTCGGCGGAGAATACCTTTTTATCAAGAAACACGGTGTTTCTCCACTTTTGAAGCGTTCGATCTCCATACAATCTTGCAAACTGTAGTCTTGCTGCAACATGTGGATCATCCAGCTGTGTTTTTTTTATGCCCTTTTAAATTTCCAATTAGTTATTCTTCTCAAATTGTTTCTCATTGTCTGTCCAGTCACGTTTATATTCAACATTGCTGGTAAATGAGATGCAGGCTGAAACGGATTCTCTCTCAATGCTTTAACGGCACGTGCAAGGTCGTCATCGGTAACTTTACTATCGAGTCCATTATCTATTATTTTATATAAAAAGATAATAAGTATTTTTTTTATACATTTACTAATTTTCAGAAATTAAAATTTATTTGAGAAAAAAAAATTATAAATGGTTTGTTTTACAAATAATTAATATTGGCTAATTTAAAGACTGATGTTGAAGATATTAATAAGAATTTTTTTTTTTTTTCAATAATGATAAAAAATATATTTTTATTACTTATTTAAATTAACTTCCATTTGTTAAAAGAATACATAGAATTTTGGTTGTACCTATCAACATTTTATTCTTACTGATTCTTAGATCAACAGCAACATAGTCTTCAATTTCTTCTTCGGATTCAAATCTTAACAACCACTTTTTTATGGTTTTAATAATGCAGTTCATTTAAAGAGAAATATTATGAGGATTTACGTCCTGTTCAACTAATAATCTCATTTGAGCTAAATTAGCTTCTGTTGGCTGGAAAGCCATATTTGCAAGAATTTATTGGAAAAACTTCTATAAATCTCTATATATTGTTTATATCTTTAAAAAAGTGAAATTAAATAATCTCCAAAAAAAATTAGCGAATCATATGATTCTGTTGATCAATTTATTGAAAATTATACAATTAGCAAAGAGTTGTCAAATTGGATACGAATTTGAATGCTAAGAAGTTAGTTGCCGTAAGAAACAAAAGACTTTGAAAATACTTGAAAGATAACTCTTTGAAATTAGTCAGATACCAACTGAATTTTAACAGTTCTACATCGAAAATTAAGCTTATATAAAAAAATTGGAGGTTTTTTAAGATTACGTTATTGATTTAGTAAAGAATAAAGTCTATCTTTACGACCCAGCTGCAAGGGATAGTTGGAACCAGGAACAGAAGAAAAAAGCGGTTTCTGAAAAAGCTACAAAAGTCAATTTAATGTATGGAGAGAATCTTACAGGTAAATAAAATGATGATTATCTTGCTGGTACAAAATGTTATACTTTTTCTAAAAATGATCACCAAGCTATAAGTGATTCTATTAATGATATTTACAATACTTAGCAACTATTTAATTAGTATTATTTAATGCTACATATAAAAATGTGGTTAACTTCAGGTAAAGATCTGAAAAAGTATTGGAGCAAGCTGCAAAAAAAAATACACAAGCTGGTATCTGAAATTGTCGGTCGGACTAAGAATTTTCGCAAGAAACCCGATGGTGACCCAAGTTGTCATGAAAAAAATATCTTTGTTTGCTCGTTTCATTACTCATTCATCTGGTGCCAGAAGATACCAACCTGAAGATAAAGATTAAGATTTATCAATAACTTGGTATCATGTTTGTTAGTTCAATGTGTATGTTAGTTGTGTAATTATCTCAAAGAGATCAAAATCTTTACTATCAACGCTGTCGTTGTTGATTACTTCTCTATTAATGGCTATGTTTAATTAAATATTATTGTGTTCTTTTTTGTTGCATTAATATGCTAAAATAAATGCATTTAACTTTGTATCAAAATGACCAAATTTATTCGTTTTCAATTGTGCGTATAAACAAATAAATTATACTTGTATAAAAAATCAATACTACGTGACTGTATTGTGAATATAAACGATTTTCAAGAAATTTATTAATAATAATCATGATGGAACAATAATGAAACGTAGAAATTTCTTAAGAAGATTAAGAAAACACAACAACACAGTCACAATGTATAAGTTCTTCTAGTTATCTGCATCGATAGAAATTTGTAAATTGGTGCTCGCAGTTGTAGCTAGAACGAAATCGTTAATCATTCAGTATACGTATATCAAGTAAAGTCATCAAATATAGGTTAATTTATATATGCCTTTGTAATTTACTTGTTTGAGGTTGGTGAAATCATCCTAGGGCAAGTACGGATAGCTCTTATCCAGATTCGATGGAATGAACCAGTATCCTATTGAAACTGACACCTGTTCACAATCTAAAAATACAAAAGCATCGAGATTGTTAACATAAAATGTAAAAATAAAAGTGATTATTTTTTCATGAACACAAACCAACTCGACAGCTGCGACAAAGAGTATCAAAATCTGAATCTAGTGGGGTGGGGGCCAGAGCACCTGGCTAAATGGTGATACCGCGGTTGGCACGCTAAGTATTTCTCGGAAACGAGGATGTGTCAGCTGATGGGCATCTACTGATGGCCGAGCCGCTCGCACAACTCCCGACGGGTCTGATGGACCACGTCGTTGATAAAAGAGCGCGAGAGCACCTCTCCGCAGTCTATGTGCATCTTGGCCTGCGTCGCCTCGAGCTTCACCACATCCTTGTAGTTGGGCAGGGGCTCGGTGAGTGGGTAGCCGCTTATCACGTCGACCCGGTGGGCGCGCTCCGCCAGGGCCATGTTCTCGTGGACCTTGAAGTGGCTGTGGCCCTTGAATGTGAACACGGTGCACAGGCACAGGAGGTAGAGGAGAAGAGGAAAAGATAGGATGCCTGGCTAAGTTCATCAGCAGCTGTGTATGCAAATTTTCCCTTATAGACTATTTTTGTCTTTCTATAGTTTTTAAAGTTGATTAAAAACTCTTACTAATAAGTGTAACCTGTGGAAATATAGTGTCAACTTGACTGTCAAACGTAAACACAATCTAGCAGACACACCGTAAAGTGTGTGCCGAATCTGGGCGCTGGATTTAAAAATGATGCGACGTTGCCATTTACGGGACACATTCGGAACGAATCTTTTTTATCATGTGTACATCACAGTTGTGCAATACAGTTTAGAACGTTACAAATTTTATTGTTAGAGTTGCTTGGGATATATTTTTTTCTTGTTTATCAGTCATTATCAAATGAATTATTATTATTAAAATCTTTTATTCAATTATTTTATGTCTCCTGGATAATAAGGTTCAAGCCGATTAGGTTATTTGGTTGAAGTAGCTTGTCATAAATTTTGCGGCTTAATCAACCTAATTGACTTATCCAACTTTGCCCAGGGGTTATATTTCGTAACTTGATGAACTTCTATATCACCCTATAACACTTTTATACAACAAATTTTCATCTTGAAACATCTTAATTTGTTTTTAAAAGGAGAATTCTGTAGAAAAGTGTTGCGTAGTATGGTGTATAGAAGTTCGCCAAGTTACGAAATACGCTGCGGCCCCTGGCAGGTTTATCCGACGTCCGGTTGTTTTAACATCTTAATATACGTAATAAGCCTAATTATACTTCGGAGGTAATGCCATCTCTGATCAATTATTCGGAAGTCTCATGCACTTTTGCCATTTAGGGCAAGTACCTGGAATAGTAGTGTTCGTCACAAATGTGCATCTCTCCAGGGCGGTTCATGGTCCCGAGGGGACTTGCATAGCAACGCCCAAGGGACCGCTGGGACCCCCCTGGTTGGATGCACATGTGTGGCGAATTCTACTTTTCCTACCAAGGGTGTACCAGGGTTGCAAAAGTGTCTGAGGTACGAAAAGAATCTCTTTTCCTCGGGTGTACATTACGCACGAAGGGCACCATTGTTGTATGGTTGCGCCCGAGAAGCGTACCCCAGTAAGCGTTTAATGTATTGTCATTATTGTATTAGAGTTAAAAAAGAATTATTTTTTTCGAAGTGTTCAAGAAGAATGCTTTTTTAAGTATATATGTTATCTTGAATTTCCGCTTTTATAAAAATAAATGAATATTACTAAAGTGTTCTAAAAGAATATATTCTTTTATTAGGCAAAAATAATTATAATCATGTTAAAATTTCACTTAATAATATACATTTATTTCCAGGTAAAATTATGATTTGAGATACTAAGATGACATTCAAAGACATAAATTTAGCAAATTTGATTTAAATTGGTGGAAAATCAAGGATTAATAATTTTCGGTGATCTTAAATATTAAATTTCTTCTTGTAAATGTGTGTGTGTATTATTTATGGGATACATTTGACTGTCTTGCAACTTTTTTCAGCATTGTTACTGCTCACATGCTTTTTATTAGTAATTGATGACTTCATAAATAATTAAAGAATGCTAAAAGAGTTATTTAGAAGCGCACATTTCAGTGTTCGAAAAGAATTCTTTTTTTTTCGAATATCTGCTCATTAAAATATCATTTTTTTTACCGAGGGTGCAAAGTGCGATTTTGGGCCTGTGGGTACACTTTGGGCCCGCGAATTTATTTTGTGCCTTAGGGCAGACAAGTACTTTGTGCCCGGAAGGCCGAAATAGTAATTTTCGTACGAGATTGGAAAGGCTTTTATTTGCGAGCCGAGTGGTTTACGGCACGAGCCGTGTACGAGGTCTACTTATCCTCTATCAGGAATGTTCGTCTCTGGTTTTGCATCTGTACTTTTTCCAAGACATCGATCGGTTTGTTGCAAATTTTAAATCAAAGAGTTGAAGGGATTAAACAAAGTGCATTATATTCCGGAAAAGAAAATTTCATTTTTCTACCTCGGGCACTTTTGCAATCCTGGTACACCCTCGGTAGGAAAAAGAGCGTTCGCCTTTTACGTGTATCTGACCCGGGAGATCCCAACAATCCCTCGGGCTTTACTTTGCAAGCACCCTTGGGCCCAGGGACCGACCTGAAGAGATGCACATTTGTGAAGAAAACTACTAATAATAAATTTATCGATTGCATATCAAATACATTCCAATGTTTATCATAATTTCACGAAAACCTAACTATTGTATTATGGATTTAACTTTCTCTCTGCGATTCTTCGGGCTTGAGACCGATGCTAACAAGTACTATAAACATGAGATTTTTTGATCATATAAACGACAAATAATTGTATAACACGTGTTAGATAGTATTTGTAGTTATATGAACGTTAAATAGATTTTAATATACCATAATTTGTCGAATTTTACCAGTAATAGATTAGAACAAGATTATGAACAGCATTAAATGCGTGCTATTTTTTTGTGCATAAAATCATCCAGTGCACAATGATCACAAAGAATAATTAAACATGCTCACAGGACAAGTTTCATATTATATTTGGATACTGCTAACTAGCCGCATTAAAAGTTTGACCGAATAAATAAATAACATATACTGTAAAAAATATTGACTAAACAATTTTCAGCTTGCTTTACAATGGATATTAGACATTTGGAAATTACCTTCGCGATGCTAGCTGGTGTTCGGACCAAACGGACCCGCGGTCAAGGATAGGTTATGTGTTTTTGCTACATAGAGGAGCAATCAGTTGGAATAGCTGGAAGCAGCAGACTGCATCGCTCTCCAACACGGAGGCTGAATATCTTGCCCTTAGCAATGCAGCCACCGAAGCAATCTGGTTTCGAGGTTTCTCGACCGAGCTAAAGATTCAACCATCTAGACCGGTGCCTATCATGTGCGACAACAAACGGGCGATCGATTTGGGTAAAAGTGCCAAGTTCAGTTCAAGGACGAAGCACGTAAATATTAGGCATCACTTCATTAAACAAAGTATTGAAGGTCAAGAATTGGAGGGGAGATTCGTTTCATCTGAAGAGATGATGGTGGACATTTTGACCAAGGCGAGCCCGGTGCCTAGATTCGTAAAGACAATAAGTTACTTTGGTTTACGTTATTAATTTTTTTTTGCTAAAAAGTGTTTTTTTTTGGTGCTAATTTGTTTTGTGTGGCAAGACTTATAAAGACAATAAGTGGCTTTAGTTTGCGTGATTAAGATTTTTTTCAAACTATGCTCTTTTTCTTTTGTGTTCGTCTGCATTCCACATTATATAATAATTTATCCTAATGCTAGCTTTGTTTTAATTAATATACGTATATATATATATATGTATATGTGTATATATATATATATATATATATATATATACTAGTGGGGCTTCGCTCCCCTGCGCACTTCACGCGCCAACCCTCCACTGTATATATTTTCGTTTCATTGTTGGGCTACCAACAGAGGGATACGTTGCAAATTGTAATAAGTTATTTTGTAAAATTGACTAATATTTTCACTTTTTCATTAATAGTGGAATATTATTTAGCACGTTTTTTTTCAAAATTGACAAATTTACGTACTTGTTCATCCATAGGGAATGCCTATTTAGGCCTTTTTGGCAAATTGAAATCATCTAAAATGAAAAATTATCTATCTTCTACCATTTTTTTTTTTCAAAAATATCAGTTGATATTTCATGTGTTATGTTGAATACAATTATTATTTTTTACCTAATTAATTTAAAGTATATTAGGTTATCTCGTTGAATTTGAACAATTTATACCTGTGCGACTCACCTCCTAATTCTATTTTAATGATATAAAGTTAATTTTGGAGTT
>JAPYYV010003854.1:0-25600 GCA_030522625.1 Copidosoma aretas
AAATTACTTCGATACTGTCCACGTAAATTGAGGGTCCGAGTTCGCCGATTTGATCCGACAGGTATCGCATTTTAGGTGTCGCCACTGGTTCTGCACTAGGCCAATACTGCGCCGGGGGTGGTATCATGTAACTTTTGAGAATATTTTTTCGACCGATTTTGGTCAACTGCACATGTGCAGAAGCCTAAAATCAGTCGAAAAAACATTCTCAAAAGTTACATGATACCATCTCTGGAGGAGGAATTTTCTTTCCGCGAATCGTATGGTGAAAAATCGTATACAACCCACGGGAGGAAATAAAGAAAGCCTCAGAATTCGGCTTCGCCTCGGGCGTCAAATGCCTGTGTTCTGAGACATTCTTTATTTTTCCTCCTAGGTGAGTAATACAGGGCGCGTTCGAAAATTATTGTTCGTTACCTGGATCCGTTCGTTCCAAAGCTGTAGAGAAATTTTTATCCATTATGGATACAGCACATACTTGCTCCATAATCCAATAAAATTGCTTTGTGGTTTTGGAACGAACGACCCAGGTAACGAACGGTAATTTTCGAACGCGCCCAATTTACTACTTATTAATTATTTTTTTGATTCAGGTAAGTAAAGATTTTTTGAATTTCTTGATACATTTCAAAGGGAAGTATCTTAGCAAATTATTCCAACACTCCACAGTTTTTCAGTGAAAATTGACAATTCCTCAAATTGCTGCTTGCAAAAATTCATTCGACTGACATTCGCAAAATAGTAGTTTTCGTCACAAATGTGTATTTCTCCAGGGCGGTCCCTGGGCCCGAGGGTGCTTGCTAAGCAACGCCCGAGGGACCGTTGGGAATGTTGGGATCCCCCTGGTCAGATGCACATGAGTGGCGAACGCTGTTTTTCCTACCGAGGGTGTACCAGGGTTGCAAAAGTGCCCGAGGTAAGAAAATGAAATTTTTTCTGGGATTGGGGTTGAATACATCATACAACTAAAAAAGGCTGAAAAAATTTGTGAAAAAATTAAATCACGTGTTAGAAAATATCTTGGTTTATTATATAAATATATTCAATAAAATAAAAAAAACTGCTGCTAATAAATTAGCAAAAATCTTCCTCAATAACTATAATTCTTGCTTTTTTTAATGACAAAAAAATTAATTAACGTAAGAGGATAATACAAAATGGAAAAACGTAGAAACATGATTCGAAGAGGTGAATAATTAGTATATTTCGTACGAGTTTGGAAAGGCTTGTATTTACGAACCGAGAAGTTTACGGCACGAGCCGAAGGCAAGAGCCGTTACGAGGTTCGTAAAGAAGCCTTTACGCACGAGTTTCGAATACTATTTTTCCGTCTGATAACCCAAAATCAAGCGGTGAAAGTGCTATTTTGAGGTTAGATTATGAAATAGAATTTTAATTTGTTCACGATGAAAATGCAAAAAAAATTGTTTATTATTATTGAAGTATTGCATTTGTATTTCATAGTTAAAGCATTCGGTTATATTTAAAAATATATTTTGTCAAGACCTAAATCAAATATTGCATAATAATGTTTATTATGTGTGCCTGGATTGATTATATCACGTAATACAATAATTTTTGAACATTTTTTATTTATAGTATTGTTCCTTGTTTAGTTAACTGTAAACAAATTGTATCATTTTACTCAATTAATTGAAAAATTCATCTATCTTCAAATGCATTATCAACTTACATGAATTCCATCAATATCAAAGTTTGACGGTTCCTAAGGTGATTCAGTAGTAGTATTTCTATAATGGATACTAAACGAAATAACGCATAATGATAATTGAAAAGGGAAAATAATATAATGAATGCGAAAGTTATTTCAATACTCTATGAGATACAAAAATTCAGAAAACTAAATAAATAGTAGTTTTCGTCAATAATGTGCATCTCTGAGCGTGAAATCACTGTTGTGATCGCCCTGGACGGATGCACATTATAGTGGCGAATGTTATTTTTCCTACTGAGGGCACAGCAAGCATTCAAAAACGCCCAAGGTTGGAAACATTTTTTCACCCCAAAAATAGTAAGAAAAATAAACCGCTTTTTGTGCATAAAAAAATCGTGATCAGAACTTTAACAAAGTATAAAACTTGAATTTTATTTCTGAGCCGCTATAAGGGTATACAAATATTTTAAGCCCTGGATCATTGAGATGGGTCGGAGGACTTGGAGGATTTTAGAGATATGACTAATTACATACACACACACATGTAGAAATTTCTCTAAAATGATGTATTTTGATTATAAACACTATATGAAAAACTTTTCTGATATGACATATTTTCAAGAAAACTTAACTTTCGACCGATACAAAGCTTCCTTTGCGAGGAAGCAAACGTGGTTACAGAAGTGAAAAACTATTATTTATTTCTACACATCTGATAAGATTTTTTTTACATAATTTCATGCGTATGAATCTAAGCATATTGAGGTATTAGAACACTATTAAGAGTAGGCACGCGTGCAGGGAGCGGGACCATCAAATAAAAGGGAAGAAAAAAACGGCCATCAGCTAGTTCCTAATGTATGTAAATGTATATACGTATGATATAACAGTATAACAGCGCCAGCGCGAAAAAGTAAATGGAGCATGAAGTTATAAAATATTCATATGTACACCCTTTAATTCTCATTCTTGAGTATCAAAAATTTGTCTCCTATTTGATGATTCGACCAGTCCACTGCATTCATTTGAGGAATCAAAAGACGTGCTGGTATGCGAATGTAATTTTTTAGAAAAAGGTGCTATTTCGATAAAAATTAAATGATCTGTCCCGCACGTACCGTCAGCCTGTTACTCTGCATGTTCATTCAGAGATAGGGCCATTGGTATGTCTCATATCCGGGCACTATATCTTATTCATCGTAATATACATCTATAAAATTATAATAAAAAATTCCAACACCTTTTCCGCCGAGACGCAATCAAAGCTCATCCTTTACACTAATACGTTTTAAGTTGTGTATTAAATGACCCGCAATGACCTTAAAGACGTATATCTATAGTGTTGCGTTACGTCTTATGTTGATTTATGGTTGAGTGAGACAAGCTTACAATATTTTTATTCAAAATCAGTTTTCGAATTCCTATACACAGATAAAAATTTTGCGTAATTTTCTATTTTGCACAAATTATTTTTATAAATTACACAAAATAGTATTGCGCTTGATACACAAAGTTTGTATGTAAGGTACTTTTGCAATGGGCTAGATAACAAAAAATTTGTGTATTTTTACAATTAATTTGTGCAAAGTACAATTTACACAAAACGCGTGTAGTTTTCAAACATAACTTTTCTATTTATAATTTAACAGATTTTAAACAGTGCAAATCTACTGTATATGATTCGAACCCAGTGATGACAAATTAATATTGCCACTTCATATGAAACACGGTTTGCGCGAGCTTGAGGGTGCGTTCCGAAATGCAAGCTCGCTGATTAAATGGCAACACTCAATTGAGCGGGGCATCCAAATCCAATCATTGACTGTCATCAAACCGTATTAAAACCCCATACTCAGACGGATTTCTGCAAACAATTCAAATTTGAAAATCCCGCTCCTTCCGGTGTTGCCATTTAACCAGCAAGCTTGCATTTTGGAACGCACCCATTATCGTATACAGGTATACAAATTCGTGTCTTTTTTATACCCCAATATCTACTTATAACAAATAAGCAGATTGGAAAAACTCATGAAATAAGAAGTGCATGATGCGTCCAATTATGAATCCTTAACTGCGAATATACTTATATATCGTAGCCTGGGGGGAGCAAGGTACTACCTCAAATTTCGGCTGACGACGAAGGTACTATCTCGGCGAAGCGGGAAAAGATACTATCTCAATTTTGAGTTAAAAGGTGCTGTCTCGGTGCCACAGAAAAATGGTTGTATCTCGGATCAGCAAATGAATAAATGACTGGCTTTTTGCACACTGAGAGATATTAGAGATATCCACTTTTTCCCGCAAATCTGAAATCATTTTGTTTTTTCAAAGCCAAGATACAGCATTTTTTCTGTGGCTTTTTGAGATAGTACCTTTTCCCGCTTTGCCGAGATAGAACCTTTTCCCCGCAGTGCCGAGATAGTACCTTTCTCAGCGCTCTAAACGAGATAGCACCTTCTTCAGCCGAAATTTGAGATAGTACCTTGTTCCTCCCAGACGACGATATACGCATGGAGAAAAAATGCGGAAAACTACACAGCGAATTTACTTAATTTTCGCATTATATACCTCTTGCACTCCTCTTTTATCCGCTTCTTGTCTTTACCTCTTATTACTACAATGAAGGAATAACGTATCGTACGTGGACTAACGTATGAAGTACAACGATCGCTCTCTATATTATACCTACTTTCCTGATGTATAGCGGGAATTGCGATTTGACTCCGAGCTTGCATAGCACATTTATCCGTAGCGTGTGTGTATGCATACATGTTATGGTTATATAATTGGATTAAAAGTTTAGGCAGCATGCATACATACGAAGACACGTATACAATACGAACAACAATACAAGTATGTACTGTATACATACATACATACTATACATCAAAGAGAAGTGTAAAGTTCATACATATATATATACGTAGAGTAGAACTATACTGCAAAATAAGCTGAGAACTACACTATAGGAAGCAACGGTGTGCACGCCTTCTTCCTTCGCCATTTGTGACTCTATATTACGTTTATTACAGTGATAAACCGTAGTTTTAGTATCCCTCCTTTTCACTCAATATGGTTGTTCGACCATGTGCGTGGGAAGAAAAGCACAGGTCATTTTTTTGTATGTATACTTGCGTCCACGTATGTATGTATCCCGAACCCGGTACCCAAGCGTATGTAAATAATATCTGTTTCTTATACTTTAGCCCGGGTTTGGGTCGTTTGGGATCCTTGGCCGGGGGCCAATACCTCGTGCAACATGTACATGCGTATTACTCGCTAAAACCGTACGTTTGTCATACAAATGTCATGCATACGTTAAGTAAGTACCGCCGACAGCGCCACTTTCAGGTGAACTTTTCGATTTTATTTCCTTTTTCCTGAAATATTAAGACAAAATGTACGTCAATTGACAGTTGATCGGTGTTCATGTAGCAAAATGATGCCAATTATCTATAAAATTTGTCCACATTCGAATTATATAGGATGTACCGGTTGTAAGTACGTTGTACCTCGCGTTGTACACATATAAAAGCGGAGCGAGAGTTGCGATAAACGTCCCCATCCGATTTGTTCACCGTTCGTTCCCGTACCCCACGGTGTGTCTCTCCTTGCAGGAAGATTCCTGTATCCTTGGTGCCAATTTAATATCGTTGAGTACTCCAAACAATCTTTATGATCGAAGCTACCGATTTTTCCCATATTCAAAGAGCATACATGTGATTTTCGTTTGCGTGCAGTGCGAGTGACTTATAACAAATACCGCCGAGCGCACACGCAAAGCTGTAAAGGTCAACGGAGAACTCTTCCGTCTTCGTCGCGCGCGCGACCGTGTCACCCTGCGACTGCGCATATATATACATGCAAGAGCTAGAAAGCCGGCATTTTTCCACTCGCTCATACAAGTATTTGATTTTTTGCTCCTTCTCTCTTATTCGCTCCAACACTGCACCGATTGCACGTGAGCGCTTACCTACTTATCAGCAGAGCAGCGCGAGCCGAAAGCTCACCGCATTGTTTCTCGTTCTCTTGCGCGTCTCCAATTGTCTTCGTATCTGGAAAAAAAATTCTGGAGAGGTAATAATGACGACGCCTCGAATTTATCGGCGTTCAAAGGCGCGCCATCTTCGTTCTCGAACAAAGCCGCGGTTGCGATCTGCACGGGAGCGAGGGAGAAAGAGACGGACACGGGTGCGCACGGAGAGAACATTGAAGAGATCGGAGTGGCGGTCGGGTCGGCCCGTTTGAAACGCGCGCACGGAGGTATCCTGTATGTCCGTAATATGGAGGATGAGAACGACTATACGTGCATACGATGTCTATGCATATATACGAGTATAACGCGACAAGGGCGGCGTTGCCACGGAGTGCTTTTCCGAGGTGGCCGACATTTTCTCTGGCCTCCTGTTACTCCTGTTAGGCGCTGAATAATATATATATATATATATATATATATATATATATATATATAGGTACAATACACACACACTTGTGCGACGTTTGTGTTCCGTGTAGTGTTTCGACACTTTCGACCATGCATGCATTACATGGGCTAGGTGCACCTATAAGTATGGGAGTACGAGCCGATAGGCACTTTCGTTTTCCTCGAATGACGACTTTAGTGTCGTCAATAAACAATTGTTACTCATCAGGTGCTGTTTCTTCTAAACTCCATATTTGCCGGTTCAAGATAAAAGAAAATTTTCACGACTCTGCTACTATCTGAGGAATTTCAACCAAGTTATGATGAATTATGCGTATATATTAGATCAAACAGTCGTGTTACCTTTCTGGGCACAGATTGTCTCGATCATAGACATAGTGCTCCGAGGTTTCTCTTTCAGAATTTATTCGTGCAACTCACTGTACCAGTGTGATACAGTAAATATACATATATTGCATTTATTTCGAAATTGCACAGTTACGAAAAACTTTTCTACACCTATGTATGTATGCACGTGCAATCTTGCCAAAGTTTTTATGAAACTCGATGATATGGATCATATATAGTTGCAAGTTTCCACTCGAACGTAACCTTCCCTCAAGAGAAAGCTCAAATATCGCAGAGTCAGCATCACGGCATGACTCGACGAGCGAATGACACGTTTATTAGAAATATTCTTAGTCACTTATCGTACCCACACATTTGGCTCGTACTATTGAACGCTTACTGGTGTTCGTGATCTCCTCGTGAGATTCCATAACTTCCGGTCATACGAAAGCTGTCCTCGTATAAATACGCTGCAAACGCAAAAAAAAGCATCGCTTCGTTTACAAAACAACGATAGAACCTATCCGTAACAAAAATCTCAACATCTCGCAGCAGCGCAGGTACTTATTTGCCAACAATATGAATAAATAACATCAATAAGAAAACATTCAAATCTCGCGCTAAAAGCCCATTCCAAAGTATAAACGACTACCGGCCGGCGGAAGAACGCCAGCGTACAATCGGCAACGTCGCTCCCCTGTTGTGCTGCCGTACTCTAATATGGTTTGAGCTCACACGCACAGAAACACACCGCTTTTGACCAGTTTGCCGTCATCTCTCTCTCTCTCTCTCTCTTTCTCCCTTCCTTTACCCATTTCCTCGCTCTCTTTCCTGCTCGTTCATATATACGATCTAGACCTGGAACAGATACAGTTGTCTTCGTTTGCTTTCGATACCTAGGGTGGTATCATAAAACTTTTTTTGCTTTTGCATAGGACACAGCAATTTCCGTCTTTAATACGTCGGAAGATGCATTTAAGTCGAAAATAAGATTCTTCAAATTCGTGAGCAGATGAAAGCAAAGTTCCATGATAGTACCCGTGCACGTGAAACTCTCAAAAACAAATGAGATTAGTGTGCTCTTGCAATTTTCCTGAAAAGCAAAGGCTTGTCATTAATCATCTTCTTTGATACTAGGTTGATAATGCGTAACTTTTTTTGACTGATTTTGTCCAGATTTTCGCTACTTTAAGACGAAAATTGGCTTTTGCGCGTGTGCAGTGGACAAAATTTAGTCAAAAAAACATTTCCAAAAGTTACGCACTACGGCCCCGGGGGAGGGTTGAGCTACATCATTATAATAGATCTTAATCAACACGATCAGCATACGATATGCACGATGTATATAATATAGGTACAGCAGCCAGCAATTTTGAATCGTGACGACTTTTTCAAAGAGAAAGTTCAAAGAACAAAGCTATAAATGAATCCGGTAATGCTCGATAAAACGCATATCTTTTTACTTCGTTAACCAAAAAGGCGATGCATCTTTGATGACACATTTGGCTGTCCTCGTGACTCCGAAAAGCGCGCACGGGTGTACAGAACAGTCCACTGCTCCAAAATGAAATTTCGGAGTCGCGAGGGGGTGAATCGCGTAGGGTGCCAAGTTATGCGGGAGCACAATGAAAAACTTGACCAAAATGCGCTGAACGAATTAGATTCTTGATTTCTCGTCGTTTTTATGGCATTTGCCATCATGTTGTACACACCCAACAGAAACGAACGCGTAGGGCAGCCCGATAAAAGGCCGGTGGTGCTGAAGCCGAGATAGAGAGTAGCGCGCATGGAGCTCCAGACGCGGAGGAAGAGGACAGAAAGAAGTAAGTATAAGAGGTACAGAAAAACATACGGAAAGAAGTAGGATACGAAGCACCTAGTGGAGGCGCTGCACAACGCGAGCGTCGCCAACGCTGACGACGATGGAGATGGTGGAGCCCGGCACGATCCCCTTAGCCCCGCTGAACATAATACATCTATACTCGGACGAGAGAGAGCTCTGCATCCCCAGAATGAATTAACCTCGGCTCCTCCAACCTCCCCTACTCTGCCGTTCCAGCCCCAACGGCCCGCACCTTGCCTCTCCTTCCCCCACATGCATCTTTGCCTATCTCGGTCGCACCAACGCTCCGAAAGAGAGTCGGTCGCCGGAAGCCGATACCATGCTGTAGGTAGCCTACATGGATCTCGGGAGCGACTTCACCAGTAGGATAGGAACCTACTATGGCCCTGGCTTTTGGCCGTGTGGGTGCACACACGGACACGCGACACACGCGTACGTGGGGCACGTACACAGGGACATACCCAGAGAGAGGGAAGGGAGAGCCGAAGAGTTTGGGGGGAGGACACACACACACACACACATCTTTGGAAACGTAGGGGAAGAGAGAGAGACAAGCCACCAAGAGTTGACGGATAGAATGGAACGGCGGCAGCGGTGAACCGACACGCTCTCCCGCGGCACGGAACAGAACGTGGTGCATTGGTGTGTACTGTGTAGACCCGGCATACGTAGACACACTAATATAAGTATTCTCTCCTCGGAGATATTGCCCACTCACACATTTACACAGCAGGCAGGCAGGCAGGCAGCAGAGGGGCCGGCCCGTCAGAAGCTCGCTCGCAGTCTCGCGCAAGATCAGCTCGGTGATCGATCTCTCTACCTGCAACATACAATAATACAATTATCTCAGACGCTCTCGAGTCGGTCTTCTGCAGCAGATTCACAGTGTGCTCCGCTCTGACCGTCGGATCGCACGCCGAAATACAAAGTTGAACAACAAAACAAACCCCCCCCCCCACCCCCTAAACACACACAAACTCATACAACATGAGTACCAATGAGAGCAGCGAGGTAGCCGTCGAGAAGGTGACGGAGAACGCAAAGACCAACAACGTGAGCGACAAATGTGAAATCAAAGGCATCAAGAGGGCGGCAGAGGTGAGTACATGTTCTATTGCGTTACGTTTTACCATAAGAATTAGAAGCTTTGCCTCGGCAAACTCGCGTCTCTCTCGGTGCTGTCAAGGAAAATCGGAGTCGCCGTCGTCTGCATGCTATACACGGCACACTGGTGCTCGACCCCTAGCCGCCGGCCGGCATCTCCCCCGTCCGCGGTGCGCGCCTCCCGAGCCAAGCGCGACTCCATTTTCTCGCGGATGGACTCGCGCGTCGGTCCTACGCTCGCCTTCGCGATTCCTTACCGATCCCCGCGCCTGTCACCGTCACATTCGCGTGTTTACCCCGCGCGCGGGGGCGTACTTCGCCGACCCGGTGCCCACGTACTCCATCGCCTAGCGCGCGCGCGCGCTCACAGTATACCCAGCGTTGGGCTGAAAAAATGGCGCGCCGAGCGCCATGAGGTCCGCGAACGAGTCTGCCCGGGAGTGTCGCGCGTGCCGTCCTCGCCAACGTAGTTTTGGCGAGTCGCTAACGATCGGCAAACGCCGGGGCATCCGGGGTGCCCTCGAGCCCCGCTGTTTTATCCGGCGCACGCACGGCTGCCACGCGGGGAGTTGCGGGCGGACATGTTTTTCTCGCTCTCGTGGCCGGCACGCGGGGGACAGAGACGTAGCGAGCGCCTCTTCGATTCTTCGCGCTCTCTGCGTCATTGATACTTTTTTTTTTTTTTTTCATCATCATTAGAACTATCATTGCACTTTTTTTTCATTCAATCTCGTAACAGCAATAGTCGTCAGTGTAGACTCGTATACTTAAGTCTCTCCGCGTTTGTACCTATACACTCATGCGCTTTCTTAGCGATCGAGCTCGGGGTCGGTAAAAGCGACGCGCCGCCCCGCCATGCCAGCCATGTGCTCGGTGTCTCCCGGCGCCGCTGCTCCGAAACTCCGAAACTCCGAAACTCCGAAACGCAAAGCCCCGTGAATTTACCAAGTTTTCAAAGTTTGTTTACGCAAAGTCGGCCGGCTCGAGTCGCAAAACGGGAACGGCGATCGATCCGAGGCGGATACTAATGGCGCAAGCGTGCGGCAGCTTCGGAAAGCGCGCGCGTTGTCCCCCTCCAGAGATGTGCCTCAGGGACGCCGCCATGTTTGTTCCTCCGCTGCTGTCAATATAGGCCGGGGAGTCCCAGTAGGTGCGAGAGGGATCGAAAGAACGAGCGGAGAAAGCGCGTGTCCTTCGGTACCTATATACGAAAGTACAGCCCATATACCTATTCCTTGTGCCGGGGAACGAAATGGTACGGTGTGCACTGTGCATGCGGTTCTAGAACCCCCGACATCGTTTCGAAGCCTCCCGCGCATTTTTAAGATCCTTCAGAAGGACCGGCGAGGGAGTATACTCGATTTCTCCCCCCGTGCTTGCGGCGTGCAATGAATGTTGTACTTTTTGCCCGGCCGTCCATAATGGCCGACTACTACGGCGTAGCGTATTGTATATCGCGTATAATATAAGAATATGTATGTGTAGAGAGCTTACATTGAAGCGCGAGTGAGATGGAAGTGCGGCGCGTCGTCGGTAATACATAAGCGCGCGCGCGCGCGCGCTCTCTCTCGCTTAATACTTCACCTCGCCTCGCTCGGTATACTTCTTTTGCGCTCCCCCTTTTTCTGCGCTTATACTAATAAATCTGTTATCATTTATATTCTCCAGCGACTACGCTTCTTTTAATTACAAACTACGCTCCAGGCGCATTACGCTCGTGCACTTTTGACCGTCATTTTCAAACGAACGCCGGAGATGATCAAATATTGATTCCCAGCATCGGGTTCTCGTGCGGCTGCCCCCTGCTCTCGATAGGAATAGAACGTGAAATAACTAGAGAGAGCGTCTTTCCTCGACTTCCTCCTCCTCTGCGTTAATAATTGTTTACGAAACACACAGCGCCGCCGTTTTTTTTTTTCTCTTCATCCTTTTCTCGCTCGTTCGCGGACGCCATGTCGACGAGGCGCGTGTCTTCATCCCGGTCGCACTCCCTCATTCATACGTTCTCGCTCCCTCCCCGGCTCCGCTGCTCGTATAATAACGTGCCATCACCGATGCAACTCTCTCTCTCTCTCTCTCGGCTACTATACGAGTACACGCGCTCTCGTAAAGGCTACACGACGACGTTATGATATAGTTGAAAAAGACGAGCAGATGTATATAATGCAACAGCGACGTAGCTTCGAGAAAATGTATGGTTTTTCCACTTTGCCGTCGTTTCCTCCCCCACTTTCTACGTAGGAGGGGGGGGGGCAGCTTTCTTGCTTACGTTTACAATCATGTATATTACAGAAGGGGGATGACGATTAGTTGATGCGCCCTTCCGCACGCAGTAGGTACAACGTATAACAAATGCCTCAGCTTTTTGGAGTCTTACAGGGGGAAACGAAAGCAGGGAGCGGCGGCGTAAGGCGCTAAATGTGCCGGCTCTCTCTCTCTTTTTTCCTTCGAAATCTGCCGGTCGATTCGAAAGAGCGAGAGATGAAAGCGCTATACGTGCGCGGAAGGTGTATAAAACATCTCTTCGTTCTTTTGCGAGGGAAAAAGAGAAGAGAGATGAGCAGCACGAGAGACGAAGCGCGCGCGCGCATCACGTGGACGATGTGCCAAGAAGAGAGAGAGGAAAGGAACCTTCTCCGTCGCTTTCCTTCTCAACGTATACAGTTGTACGTATGTATGTACATACTTGCGTACGTATAACACCGACTCCCCTTTCTCGTTGCCTCTGAATCGATATAAAGAGGTGCCTCTGGCTCTCTCTCTCTCTCTCTGCACTCTATTTTTCTATAAATGAACTTCAAGCCTCTCGCGCATACAAATACCCAGAAGAGGGAGGAAGAGGGCCGTGGTACCCATCAGAGATGCTGTACGCCTTATATAGGTATACTTCTCTTCAATTTCCGGCTCTCTCCCTGATCGCCGTAATTATCGGCGCGTGTCATATACGATTGGCCTAAACGCTGCATGGGCATTATTTTTAGCCTCCCGGCTCCCGGCCGATACTGATTATAAACCATGGAAAAAGCCTCGGCTCTCGCTCACCCGACAAACGCTGCTCCGAAATGTCGACGCGGGGTTTTCTTCGCGCAGACGTATTATACCCGCGTGGTCTCGTATATACACGCGTAGAAAAGCAATTGTACACGGACTCTTTCGGAGCAATCGGAGGCGCAGCAGCTGCAGCACGGCAGCGGACGCGACGATGGTAGCTATAATACTCGGCCGGTTACGTGATATTTGTGGAAACGGCCATGTTCTCCCGGCAAGCTCGAGCGGGAACAGTGTGTGTGTGACTGTGTAAGACTGAGATAGTTACGTTGCATGAATGTTGTAGTTTTACGCCTCGTACGCGTGCATTCGGCGTGCGCGCGCCGATTTTGTAAGTAAGTGTATAATGCTGAAGAGCCGTGGAATGGAGCGCGGCGGGAAACGATGCGACTCTAAAAACTCGCACACGCACCAGACAAACTCGTGCTTTTTCGATTTTCTGCGGAATAGACGTCGAGGGTGCCCGGGGAGTGGGAGTCGCAAGGGGGAGAACGATAGAAATCGATACGCCTGACCCAAATCGTTAACACACGACGCTTCAGCCGTGACGACTGATCGACTCCACCTTTCTCCCCTTTCCGATTAATCTAACGCGTGTATAATGTTCTGACGATTAACCTCAGGCTCGAACGCGACGAATTGTTTGTTAACACGCGTGTACAACTCACGCAGATGTACACTCATGTGGAAGTCGTTTATTCCTCGTTCGCGTTTACTGTATCCGTATACAGGCAGGCAGGCATGGCACGGCCATTCGAATCGATCGGCAGCGACGCCGGCGCTAGTGCGTACGCACATGCACCTATAAGCCGGGGCCACGTTTTTTTCTACGTTCCTCCTCGCATTTCCATTCGTCTCCCTCTCTAACTCTTTATATTACGCACTTGTCCCTTTTTCTGGCGATTCTTTGCTCTTTTTTTCCTTTTCGCGCACTTAACAGGGAGCAGAGGCAGAGATCGAACGGGTTATCTGCTGTCGGGGGATCTTCTTAACAGTGGCTCTTGCGCTTACACATCACAGAATCGCGCCAAAACAAAGAATACTTATGAGTACACAAGTACTAACAGAAAGGGACTTTATCAGCGTATTATATTAACTATTTGTGAGAGCGCGGTAACACGTATACATGCTGCGGTTGTCAAGCGGCGACGCCACCATCGCCGAGGCACCACTCGCTCTCTGCCTCGCTACTCTCATATATTCCTTCCACGCCGGTGTCTCCCGTCTTTTCTGTCCGCATGCAGCCTTCCGTGAGGCCCTTCGAGTGCAGCCATTAAATTCCCGCGATTTTTCAGAGTATACTTTCATCTGCTTGCTCAGGTTTTCGAAACTAGTCTACGCTCCGAAACGCTTTTTCTCGCTCTACTTTGGCACTTCTTCGACACGACTATTTCGTCATTCAAAAATCCAAAGATGCTGTATGGAACTCAGAATCCGTTCAATATGTCCAATTGTTCAATTCGTTGCAAATGTACCCTAATCCCATTCAAAGGGGTAGATATTTCACGTAAACCCGTTCACCCCGTTTGGGTTAAAACATCAATACGCATGAATAACATATCACTCGGGGCACTTCAAAGCCGAATACGATGGTAGTATGATGGTACAATTAATCCAACTTGTTCCCACCTCAACCCATTTGTCCGTCGAGCAAACCAGCATTGCACAATCACGACAAACAAGCAAGCAGCGGTGCTCCGCGTAAGCGAATTATCCAAAAGTACGGGACGCAGCAGGAAAACGGGGGTTGCGTGTGCGCCCCAATATCTTGTAAATTACCATGGTAAGACAACGCAGGAAAAGAGCTCTCGAACACCCGCATGGCAGAGCTGCATGGCGATGGAGGCAAGTTTATTGTCTTTCGGGGCGAGAGCTCGCCTCTCTTTCATCGTATACCTATACCTATAATAAACGCACCTGGTTCTTGCGTTCCGACGATGCGGCAATGCCGGCTAAAAGCGCGCGCAAGCATAACGCCCGGCGTTTTTCCGCCACCTCCTCCGTGGCGAACGTTCCTCGCTGCTAACGCTGTCTTTCCACCACTGCCAAATCATCGTTTCATCCCAGCTGTAACGATGGGGTCATGAATTTTCCGTCATCCTATCAAAGATCGTTAGCCCGCTAATTCGATTTCCTTCTTTGAATGATCATGTTGCCCGAGAGTGCATCGACATTGCTTCTTCTCATATATATATATAGACTCTGAGCATTATACACAATACACAGTAACGCGGTCCATCACGTTTCGTTCTTCTGACTACTAGCTTGTATATTATACGGTTTTAAGCCCTCTGGGAGGGGGGGGGGGGGGGAAATCATGTAACTTTTTAGAAAATTTTTTTGACCATTTTTCTAAAAAGGTACACGATACCTCCCTGTACTTACTAATGCTCCGACTGCGCTGTCCTGCACACAACCTCTGCGCGCCCTCTTCGCTCGTCTCGCTCCCTTTCACCTCTACGTTTCCGGTAGATAGTCGTCGACCTATAAGCTAGCTAGCTGCTTGCGCTCTATAAGAAGAAAGATATACAGTTGGTAGTAGTACAACTGCAGGGCCGAGCGCGCGCGCTTGCGCCGGTTGTCCCTCGTATACTCCCTTTCTGACGTGCCGAGAAGAGAGGATGGGGCCCGGCTAGCTTTGCTATCATGCAGGACCGTATATACTGCCAGGAAGCCGGTCTGATGCTGTCTGCAGCTATTACCCTTTGCGTGCACTGTATCAGGCGTACCAACTTTGGCGCAGCAGCCGTCTGTCCCTTCGTACTCTTCATAAAATCTTGCTCCCTGTGTATTACCTAAAAATTCACATGATTTAGATTGTGTACGGTAAAAAAAAATACCTTTTGCAACGGGGTCTTGTGTAAATTCGGCTGATCAAATAGTAGTCGGAATATTGTCCACCGTAAGGTATTTGCATACGTAAAGTATATAGGTACACGAACAAGGGGACATGGTAACTCTACCCGCGAACCTTCCTCTCCCTACCTTTATTCGCCGTGTGGTTATATTTTTTCGTGCAGGGTAAGGGTACCATTTTTATGACAGGACTCGGAGACTGAAAAAAGATCCAGCAACGGTTTCGATTCTGCATACTTACTCACCGATGGGCCCCTCTTGGCTTTCTCTGGGCGTTGCCGTTACTCTTGTGGTTCCTGCTGGCGTGGCTATCGCATCCGTATACTCCGGAGACGAAAAGTTCAAGCTGAAAAGAGTTTTTATTACTCAAATGAACGTACTAGATACCTTTACACCTTAATTATTATTTGTTCCCTTTTCTTTTTAATCAGACCCAACTAATCCCGTACCGTTCCGCAGTAGCCCAGGGTTATGGCTGAGAAAAATCCCAGGAAAACCCGATGGGAGAATTTCTGACAAACCTACCCCGGAACGGTCTGGTGCATTGCCCGAGTTCTGACTTGATGCCTAAGTAGTGTATTACGTTAGTTGAAACACCGTGACTAAAGTCTTGCACACCACCCGCTCACATTGTCACTCGTGAAAAAACACCTAACTGGTCATCAAAGTTTTACAACAGCAGCAGCCATCATCCGGATAGTAATTAGCCAATGTGTCGGTTCTCAAACAAATATGTTCTCACCGACTAGAACTAAAACGTTACACCCGCTGAAAAATTGTACTTTCATCCATATTTATTAGCGATGTTTAAAAAAAAAAAAAAATTGGTTGAAAAAATGGCTAAAATTGGTGTTTAATTTTTGGTTGCAGGATAAGGAAGAACTGTCCAAAAAACAAAAGAAAGACAAAGAGGAGAACGGCGCCGACAATGAGGACAGCAAAGTGGTGACCGATGATGGCGACCTTGAAGACAATGTTGACGGAGAAGACGATGACGATGACGAAGAGGAGGAAGAAGACGTGCAAGAAGAAGAAGATGACTTAGACAATGGTGCGTATCTGCATTTTATTATTTCTAGAACTAAACTTTACTCTGAATATTTACACCAATAAATAAAAGTCATCACGTCATTGATCAAACTCTTTTTTCACGAAGTTAAATGGTTTATACATTTATTTCATGGCAGTCGTTTTAACATTACCTTAACCTACTCTCCATAGATCATATCATTTCCAATTTTGCTAATTATTAATTCAACAAAATACTAATAGCCATTTTTTTAAATACATGACTTAAAATGGGTGCTACTTCTCGCTGCAAATCGTAATTATCGAAATTTATATTAGCTACCCTTACAAGACCACGTGATAGCTCAAAACCAATCAAATTTTCAATAAAAATATTTGATTATGTGACCCATAAATCTTTTAAGAAAAAAATAACAACTAATTGAAATTCAATAATTTTTTGTAAAAATTATGTATTAATGATTTACAATTTTTGAGTTTCGAATGAACAAAAATTTAAAAAATGTATATTTCAAACGTCAAATCCGACGTCAATTCTTTTTTTCAGACGATGATGAGGAAGAAGAAGAAGACAATGACCACCCGGACGAAGATGATGACGATGTTGAGGATGCCGCATAATGAAGGAAAGAATAGGCGCTTGTAAGGAAATAGAGAGGCGGAGGGAGCCCGACGGTGTGTCCGCAACTTCGTCGTCGCTGTTCGTCTACGTCGATCTTGTCGGTAGTAATCACGAGCAAAAACACTTACTCTCATATTGAGCGGTTTGGATAGCACACCAGCGTCGTTGACGACACCCATCGGCTGAATCCTCCCGATCTCTGCAATCTCTTCATTAAAACAACAGCAGCAGCAGCAGCATCAACAGCTGATGCCTTGCCGGAGTTGCGTTGGACCGACACGTTTTATCGACATCCATCCTCCACATAAACATCAACTCATCAAAAGCGAAATTTAATACTTAGCAAGAAGATCAACTAGAAGAAGTTAATTATAATTGAGGATTGTAAAACTTACATCAGTAGCAGCAGTAGCAGCAGCAGCAGCAGCAGCAGCAGGAACATGCTAATCCTATCCACTCTTGATTAATGCCCTTTTCCTTCGTCGGTCTCGGCGCCCACGCAATTCTGGCTTCCTAGCCTTTACCAAATACTTGCTAGGTCGTTTGACGGATAAAGAAAAAGCTATAAGTTCGCCCCATCAAAAAGATACCTGGAAAAAAAAAAAAAAAAAAACCGACCGTGACACACATAGAAGACTAAGTCACTGTGGTCGTTCATTCACATAGCCCTGTCCTTCTTTTAAAACTGTAAAATGTCTACTTGTCATTTATCTTTTCTTGGACGACTGCTACCTGCTTACGAGACACCATCTTTTAACGAGTGGGCAAAGCAACGGTAGCAGAAATATTTGAAACAAATAAGGCAATTATCAATGCACATGTTTACCTCATCATCATTTGTATGTCTATATTTTACAAAAAAAAAAAAAAAAAATACACGTATATGTGGAAAAAAATTCTTGGATTCCTGCATTTTTCGTCGACCCTCCGTCTGCGGCAGATCTATTGTTTTATTTTTATCCAAGCAAACTCGTCGAACGCAACTTTGGGAGGATAAAATTTGGTATTTGTCGTCATCTGGCTTTTTTTCTCCGGAACAGTTTTATAAATAAAAACTTTATTAAGATGTAAGGAAAAAAAAGCTATATTGTATTTAAATAGTGTAAAATGAACATTTGTGGGTGATGATTTTTTTAACATTTGAAAATCATTTTTGCGTTTGTAGTTCAACGAATGTCTCTCACCTAGTGCGCGCGTGACTGAGTTTTTCTTTTTTTCTCAGAAAAATCGTTCTTATCTTCTCTTTTCATTTATTATTGTAAGTTGCCAAGTTGTATCGTGGCTTCATAATATTGTATGTAATTAATTATACAATTGGAAAAAAAAGAAGCAAAATAAATAATGGCACGTGTACGCTGTCACGCACGTGCGAACCGCAAATACATTAATTTGATGGTCGTGGTGATATGCTAGCAGCAGAGAGGCAGATATTTGATGGTGCGTTTTTTTAACAATATACAGCATTAAATTATTATAAAATCTTAAATAAAATTTTGTTTAAAAAAAAAAACAAAATGACAAGCAGTCAATATTCAACACTGACATACGCTAATTTTGTATTTACCTTTAGGAATTTTTTTTAACAACTTTTAAAAACATGAATGTAGTGCTCTTGCCTATCTGCTGACCACCAACTTCGAAACTCTGTGACCAAAAGTGCGTGCTCGCGCTTCATGGGTAGTGTATGAATAATGTTTGACTTAAATATTGCATAATAATTATACATAGAATGTATAAAGTTTATGGAATAAGGAACAATTTTATTATTAATGCTCTAATAATTGTAAACGTATAAAAAAAAAAAAAAAAAAAAAAAAAAAAAAAAGAAAAACGAAGGTGTTATATTAAAAACCCTTACAACATTATATTAAACACCCTTACATCACAATCGCGTGAAGGGAGAGATTAAATAAAATGACACGATCCATCAGCAAAGTCGCAACAAATGGACACGATGTATTGAATTATGCAATTTATATAGATGAAATGAATAAATGACTGTATTTAAATGAAAAATGAAGGAAAAGCGCGCGAACACGAACTGACACTTCGCATGGTGGGCACTTTACCTTATTTTTCTTTTTTCATCGTCCAAGATTTACAAGGGAAATCATAATTTTTTTTATTTACTTACATTTACTTGTTAATTGTGATTTTATTGATAATATGATCTTATTTATCAGTAAACAAGAGGGACGATTCGAATGGTTTATTATATATTTTACGATGAATTGCAATGTATGAAAATAATGGTCAAGTGACAGCGATATTATATGAATGTATGAAATTATAAATTAAAACAATGAAAATTATACGAAATAACGATTTATGAGAGGATTATGATGAAAAAAAGGTATAAAGATCAACAAAAAAAATTGACCCAATGATTTTGCGCAAAGTTTAAAGTCTCTTATACTTACACAAGAATCTTACATTGTTTGTATAAATTTTTTTCCAGTTGTAATGTAAGCGTAATTAGATGGTTTTCCTCTTTCACAGTTTAAAGCTATATATATTTTTATCAATCGAGCGACAAATAAAAATATATATATCGGAGAACGACTGCGCGCGTGTTAATTTAAAGTATATAATTATAATAACAGAGCGACGCATTTTCTTTTATTATTTTCGTCTACGTACTCCTTTCTATGATGATTCTTTTTATTTTTATTCCATTCAGTCAATTTCACGCGCGCGCGCGCAACCCCTCGAACGTCCGACGAATTTTATTTTTACTATAAGAGAATGAAAAAAATTATATACTTTGATAGCGAAAGCGTCGCGCCTTTGGGAACGCCGATCATACGTATATTTGTCTCCAATAGTAAAAATTGAATAATAAAAAAATACGTAACAAAAAAAATGACAAAAACAATAAGTAAGAGTTTTATTGCAGCAAATAAAGGCTCTCTTTTCTATCGAGCGAGGCTGAGAGAACCGCTTGATTTTTCCCTCGGCCACGCCCGAATCAGAGAGTTCTTTATAAACTTTATTTCATCTGTTTGTTGGGCGCGTATTAAACGCGAGATAAATACAGACAAGAGGTGGAAGATACGATAAGCCAAACGCAATCCTATCGATCCTGGCGTCGAAAAGAGTTGAAACGAAAATTCGTCCCAGGCGTTTGTATACCTATACACATTGCTCCCAATTTCTACTGGTTTTACTCCTTTCGCATCGACGCGTGCTCCGTGGGAACGATCCCAAAGGCCGTACTCCTCCCTCTCGGACTGATTATAATTATTATTAAATTATTATAACGACAATGGCGCGAATCAATCGACGAATTTATACACACATGCATATACATACATTGGTTAATAAAACGAATGGGGACATGAAGGTAATGATAAAAAGGAATTTTTTCATAATTTGAGCAATGAGGATGAATATGAAAAATGAAAAAAAAAAATGCGAAATTCAGAGATGAAAAGAAAACGGGTGATGAGACATTGCGGTTACGATACCATTGTACCATAGCTGCATGCATGATTAAAGAAAATTAATATTAATAATAATAATAATAATAATAATAATAATAATAATAATAACAATAATGTAACGATGGGAAAAAAGTATAATAACCATGCAATTCGAAAGCGAGAGGATGTTAGTCCTACGTTTCAATGTACAAATATTTTCGAATATGGTAGTTAAATAAAGCGCAGTTGAATCGGAACTCGAATCCAATATTCGTTCCCGTGAGTATATATATATGTTATGTACAATTCTATATGTATATATACACACATAACAGCTCTACGTGTTGTATTTTTTATTTATTTACTCATTTGTTTATGCTCAAAATTTCATCTAGGATACAAATTTAATCGCTGCTCCGCGATCATATCGATATACAAAAATACACCTATATGAATGTAATATATACCCATACCAGTCCTCATACATTTTTTTCGCATCAACAGGTCGTTCTCTTCCCACAGCCTAATAATAACATATGCTTACATATGTATACATATATATTACAAATGGAGACAAAAGGTCTCTCGCTAACACGCGTCGGAAATAATCTTGCATAATAGAGCGAGCACGAATCTTATCCGAGCACGCGACGCGACCTCGTTCGCTGCTATAAATATGTATACAATAACCGCGACGCCGACTTGATCCTCCGGTGAAATTCTCGAGTAATGGCACGCGCTTATCAACGCGCAAGCAGCAGCATCTGCAATTGCGTAACAGCATCGGTACGGAGCTAATAAGTAATCAGAGCGTGCCGGTATCGTGACAAGAGGACATTTTTTTTTGACAAAAAGAGGAAGAAAATGGGAGTAGATTCAACGGGAGCTGTATAATAAACGAGAGATAACAATGGAGGGAGCGAGAGAGTGATCGCGCGATGCTCGATTTTTGCGCCACGTGTCTCGCTTATGAACTCACGTATTTTATGTATACACATACTTAATTACGGCATAGCACGGCTATGCAAACTTATCACGCTTGCATAATAATGTGCGAATTCATCACGCACCATAAGTTTTTGGAATTCATGTCTATACAGTTGCGCGTCTCATCCCCACGCCAGTATAGCGCGCTCGCGCGCATGCGACGTCAAGGAGCAACATCCGGTTTTTGTCGGGCATTTTTTGCTGATGAGATGCATCTATAGATAGATAACTTGAATGTATGTTGAACTTATGCATGATAAATTTGTTTTTGAAGAGCGAAATAGTTTGAAACTGACTTAACGCGAAATTCAAGAACGAATATTTCCACAATAATATAGAATTGTAGTTGTACATGTACATATTATATTATTTCTTCGAGCGGATAAGTGATCCGAACGATATGTATATAAATATATATACGTTCGTTGTCTCTGCCCTGGACTGGAGTTGCCTCAAGTATTGATCGCATATCGCGACGGCGGATTCTGGAGCTCGCCCTTTGATCTCGAATCCTTCGACCGATGAAGTATTATCACGGACCGGTTGATGTATATATGTATAAATGGATATATTATGTGGATTAAAGATTCAAATTACCCTCTGTTCGAACGTTTTAGAATATCTGATTTTTCACGCAATTATTAAATTATGACGGAATAGTATGTTTACATTAAACATTTTGAAGATGGTCCATACGTGGTATAATATTCAATCTGTAGGACAACAGGACATTTATACAATTATGGGCCCACTTTTTTAGTTTTACGAAACGAACATCGAGAAATACCTGGATGTTTTGAAGAAAAGTGAACAATATACGTTAAATCTTTGTCCGGTGTATGTGTTCAGATGTTTTAGAATTACTATTTAGAATCGATTTCTTCTACTGCGGACTTTTTTTGATTTTCAAACTACCATGAAGAACAAAAAAAAATTTTAAAAGAGATAATTATTATGTATTACGTTATAATTGAGGACTTGGTAAGGGGTCCATCCACGCGGGATGAAACTCAATCGGTAAGAAATATATCAAATAAATATTGAAAACATGTTCGGACATATATTACTTTGTCGTTCAATACTTACAGGCGTTAGAAAAAAGAATCCTTTCCGTTACATAAACTTATTTTTCTCCCATTTATTTACAGTATCAAATGATTCATGCCACTGTTCTCAGGGTAAAATACGATTGGAAATTTGTCTTTAGTAAATATCTTAATAAGGCACAATTTTTAGTGGTGATAGCATTTATAATTATGGTATTACTGATATGTTACTACACTACTACATTATTGCCAACATCATAAGAGATTAATGAATATCGACAATACTATAATATATACAGCTGTATGAATAATACGTTAAAGTGAATCTTCAAACAAATGTTTCTTAAGTGTTCTTTTTTTTTTGTTATGTTTTTACTGGTAAGTATGTCACATAACGTATCAATTTTTCGAACGACATTCAAAGAAAATGTCATTCGATATGATCAATAACGTCTCTTAATTAAGACGTTATCGTGTGCTTACCTTGTTGAAATGTCAATATTAAAAAGTAAATATTTAAAAATCAAATATTACTTGCTTAAGCACAGAACTTTTTTTTGTGTGTTATGCCAAAGAACGTCCATGAAAAAAAAAGACTTTGAGTCCATAATGTTAAAAAATTGTTTCATAATATTTTTCAACGGATATTGGGCCATAAATTTCTCAAAGATATTATCGAAATATAAGTATACTTGTTATTTCAGTTTTAAAACATCTAATACGGGTACAAAAGAAAACGTTGGTCAAATAATTTTATCGACGAGTGATAACCCATAAACCGTTACCAGTGGATGTTATCACATTGAAAATAAAAGCATGATAAAAAATGATCAAAAAAATAATTATCACAACAAGGTAAGTTTTGAATGTCTTTTAGTATTGATGTAATTTAATTCCAATTCCATACAGAAGTTTTGGTAAAGAGAAAGTTAATTTTCACAATGAAATAAAATTAAATCGAATCGGGTAAATACATTTAATTTTATTTGGTATTTTCAATTTGATAAATGCGTAGGACGTTTCACTGTTTATACCTAAACTAAACTACATCATCATTTTCTGTGCAATAGTTTATAGAGTAATACAAGAAACAACGTAAGAAGATGATTCTCGATTATTACTCGTATACGTTCTAATCCATGCAACGAACAACATGTGTAATGTTATCCATTATACATTTTCATTATTTACATTGGCAAGACGCACCGCGCGCAATACATTGCTTTTTAGAATAATATTATGCAACAATAATCTACGTTTTTATATCATAGCCTGTCATAGGTGTGCATACCTGATGGATGACATTTTATCCTCCATCGGCTGACAAACGAAAAATCAGTCTACGTTATGATTCCTTAATAATTAAACAATCCAAAGTTATGAGTAAATCGAGTCCCCACCGAGACTCGATGAATTGGACATAGAGACGAAAAGAAAAAAAATTCACCCCACAAAAGTCGCTGCAGGCCTACAGTTTCTCTTTTCCATAAAAATAAATCGTAAATCACGAACGACGCGCACTATTTCAAGAAACTCGAAATACAAGTTCAGATAAGTTTCGGGCTGCGTGGATGACGACGTCGTTAGATCATTCTATGAAATTAGCGCTCGACAACTTCGGGAATCCCAGTTTATTGCGGCAAAACGAATCCTCGCGCGTGTCACTTCTTCTGCGACTGCAGAGTCAAAGTTCGCCAGTTTGTCCCCGAGCCCGCGAATCGAGCGCCGCGCGGACGGTCCGAAATAAAAGTCCATCTCGCGCCGGACGCTCCGAGACGCCCAAGGAACCCGGCTTCAGTCTTCGGGGGCCAATGCGTACCATGTGATACAATACCATTGACAAATCGCCCGACTCTCTCACGTCGCCAGGCACCGCAGCCTCATCCCCGCGAACGCGCCGAGCTCCTTCTCCACGTCCGCCTCCTCGGTCAGTCCGAGATCGAAGCCACCGGCAATGTCGCGGGTCGTCAGGCCGGCGTAGGTCACGGCGTCGACGCAGAGGGGCCGCTCGGCCACCAGCAGCCCGACCACCTCGAGGTGGCCCCTCTCGATCGCCAGGTGAAGGGCAGTCAGGCCCCGGAGTCCCTCGCGGGCATCGGCGTCGGCGCCCAGCAGCAGCAGCAGGCGCACGAGCTCCGGGTGGCCCTGCGACGCGGCGACGTGCAGACACGTTTCACCTGGAATTCAGAGACAATAGGCTCGGCTGTGTGTCGTACGCACAACGATGCAATAGTACCGAAAATTTCGAGCGCGCGACGTATACGCCCGTCGTGGCTCCGTACGGGGACACAGATCGCGCCGAGCTTTCATCTTCGTCCGATCGGCGCTAATAAGTGTACCGCGGCTCGAGTTTATCGGCCATCAGCCTATATACGATGTACTTACGCTTGGATAGTATTGTGGAAAAGCATTCGGATCGAATGGTGATTCGTATACACACCGAGAGCGACGTTCTTTCATCGTCGAGCTCTGTACACGCATTGGATTATTGTTCAGGCTCGGCGCTGGGCTCGGCTCGCGCGCGTCGAGTCGTAGATTGTACACGAGCCGGAGAACACTCGGCGATACCAATCGCGTCGGATTTCATACGCTGTATACCCGAAAAAGGTTTAAAAAGAAAAATTACGAATCCGTTCCTTCCACTTTGGGCCGAAAAAAATTTACGCCCGTATGATTTCTGTACGTATTTCAGCATAAAACTGTCACGTAATACGTGCAGCCTCAACCGACCGCCCCGTAAAAAAAAAAAAAAAACCCCCCCCCCCCCCGGCCCACACAAATATACCCCTCCCCCCAACGCCCCCCACACCCCCCGAAGGGCCCTTCGCTCGAATGTCCCCAATATCCAAAGAAGGGCCCCTCGAAAGCTTTTTTTTCGGAAAACAAAAAAATGTGTACACCCAACCGACGCACCTAATGCAATAAGGGAACGCCGCTCCCGCGTACAGATGTACCACACGTACACCGCTGTACTTACAAGCCAACTCCTCCGCTCGTCGGGCTGGGGTTTTCCCGGAGACCGAGAGCGCAGCCAATGAAGGAGGGAACAAGAGAGTGCAGCGCGTTCTCCTCCGCCGTTGTACGGATCGAACGCGTGTGCGGCGTGAGCGTGGATTTGCCAAAGTTTTTACACACTATGCGCGGCTGAAACTGCTTTTGTCCTCGTGTATTGTTTTTTTCACCCCCCCCCCCCCCCC